>JABFPN010000244.1:0-56268 GCA_022817305.1 Leptoteleia sp. ZL-2020 | reverse complement strand
TATTCAGTAAGGACTGTATGTGGATTGGGCGAGCTCGTGAGTCACGTCACCTCTCCGCGACACCATTGGCGCACACACACATATTAATAAATCTCATTTTAACAACGAATCAACGGGAATGGGTTAATTAGTTTAGTTAATGGTATTCAACTTTGATTGTTTATTACACATTTTATTTACTATTTAGTTAAACCTATCTATTAAATTATACAATGAAATAAACAAGGATGATTAATTTGTTATAATAACAAAAATTATATAATATACATATACGGAACTTATAAATTAAATAATGATTAAAATGTTATATACTTATTTCAAAAAGCTAAATTCAAAATTAATGAATCTTCTGATATTAGAATAATAATGTTTATATTTAATTTTGTTTCAAAACATAACATAAATTGAAGGTTTTACATAATTACATAAAATTTTTAATATTACAAAATAAATTAATTCTATTTTAAATTATGTCTATTACATATATTTATTAATTTTACAATTTGTTAACAATTACACAATTTCAATGTATCTAATCATTAATCAATATTTTTTAAGGTGTATTTATAAAATAATATATTTTTTACATTGAAGGGAAAAGAAATGGGTAACAATAGGAGAAACAACAATGAAGATATATAAGTGGGTTCCAATTAATACTTTAGAACAGGTAATTAATCATAATTAATTTGTATACATATATATACAACAATGAACAAACTTAATACGACAAACTATACTTCTCAAATTAATTTTTAATTTATTGATATCAAAAAATATTTAAATTAAAATCTATTAAAATGTATTAATTTACATTAAGTGAAACTTTAACTTTATAAATATATGTACATTAGTAGATCTAATTACAACAAAATAAATGTTCTGAACCTAATTTTACTAGATTATTAAAGCAACTTTTTAAAATACTTCTCTTTTATAAATTAATATATTTATTGTATTTGTTCCAGTTTAAAAATATTTTGTGTACTAATGAGTAAACCATTTGATTTGTATTAATTGTTTATATTTTACACAAATATGCATGAATTCCTGAAACTACAGACCTAATATAATATAATAATATAATTAATATAATAATAGATTAATATGTACAATACATTTTTATTTTAGAAAAAGAAAGGTAAAACTGTGATTTCTGACAAAGAAAATGGCATTCCACGAAAGGGATTAGATACCTCAAATTCAAATTTCGGATTAACAGAAGACTCAAATACTTGTAAATAATATTTTTAAATATTTAAATATCAGAATTTTATATATAAAGAAAATTATGTAATATATACTCTTTTTAAATAAGTTAAATTTCAACAAAAATAATTATAAATAGTGTGCGTGTGTGGCGCGTGCACATGTGTTTTATTTTATTTATTAAAAACAATGTTTATATGTAACAACGTATTATATTTCTTACAAACTTCTATTTCTTCTTATTAACTCATTGCTCTGCGTTCGTCTTCAATTGTTTGATTTTAGAAAATTAGAGAGATAATTTTTTTCTATACTTTTTGGTAAATATAATAAGGGGACATATATTTTCTTACATTTTCACACTTTCACATAAAATATATGATTTCACATAAAATAAAAAAGGATTGTAGGCAGAGGGAATAAGCTATGCGGTGCAATGAGTTAACAATGAATGACTGCAGCTTAATAGAGAATTTTCTGTACATAATACCATTTATTTCACAATTACATTGTATATATGCCTTGTACATAAATTTATAATTTAATTACCAATTCTGTTCGTGCAGGTTTTTCAACTGTCAGTGACTCACAGGGTTTAACGGACTTCTCAGCCCATCTTGGTTTTTCTGAAGATTCAAATTCACAAAATAGTGAACCAACATCAAAACGACCAAAGACTGATTAACTAATATAAAAAATGAAGTATTATAATACTTGAAAATCAATTAATTTTACTATACATGTATGAGACAAGTGGTACTATAAACAATTTCTCAGCATTTCATTTTAAGTTGTTGTCTTACTCTAACTGAGTATTGAAAAAGACAGATCTTAAGGCTGCTTAGTCTGATGCATGTAATTTTGTAATATAGAAACATATGACATAACTGTACATATTATATGCATATGAAATGGGTCACTATATTGTGACTGAAAAGAAAATATCTCATTCCTCACATTTTCATTTAAAAAATATTTTCGTTCCATTTAAACATCAAAGTCTATGCAATGTAAAACAAGAATATGTGGATTATAAGTTTTGCATTGATTTCAAATTACCATTAATTTATATTTTAAAAAATTCATTGGAATATATTTAAAAAGTGACATTATTTTATGTTATGTGATATTTTCATAATTGAATCAACAGAATAAAATTGATTTTACTCTAAAAATTCATTTGCATAATGTATATATTTTTTTGTATAGATGCTTTTTTGTTATTGGTACATTGTAAAAAAGTCTTTCATATTTGTTTGAAAAGTTTGTGTCTACCATGGAATGATTTCACCACTGAAGCGAATGAATGTTCCATTATCTTGATTTTTTAAACCCATTATGGTTTTGACCATAGCAGTGACAGATTCGTCAATGGTTAATTTTGCATTCTCACCACCCATGTCAGTCTTCACCCATCCAGGATGGATACATACTGCCAAAATACCACTTTCTTTAAGTTCAATGCTCATTGATTTAGTTGCCATATTGAGTGCAACCTAAAATTAAATAATTATAAAAATTATTAACTTTTTACATAAAAACATTAATTTAATATATATTAAAAAAAAATTTTGTTTTTGTATTATATATATATGCAAAAACAATACAAGAACAATATATATATATATATATATATATATATATATATATATATACATAATATAAATTAAAAAAGAGTGTGTAAAAAAACGTTGTAACAAGATAATAAAAAAAAATAATTTTAGATTTATAAAAATTAATTTTATAAATTGAAAAATCAATTTATTAAAACCTTGCTACATCTGTAACCATACATCCCACCAGAACTATTGTCCTGAATACTAGCAACTTGTGAAGAAACATTAATTACTGCTGCTCTTGAAACTCCCATGTCATTTCCACTGACATTTTTACCTGCTTTTCTTAATAAAGGTAAGAAAGTCTAAAAGAAATAAAAATATAATAACTTAATGCTAATGTGTAATATTATAGTAATTTATATACCAATTAATGTAAAGGAGATCAATTAATGACTTATACTAAATTTATAACTTGTATGTATCTGATATCAACTATTATATAAAAACATTATCAATTATCTCCGGTGATAATTTGTTTCTAACAAATTGTTATATTTAGTACTTATCTTAATTTACGATGATGAATATCATTTAATATCATTAGAATGTACTAATATTTACAAGAATGACATACATTTCTTTTCATTCAATTCTTTTTGCTTCTATTTTTCATTCAAATAAATTTAAAATAAATTAAAGTTCTATAAACATAAAACATCAAAAAAATTATACATGTCAATACCTTCGTTAACATAATAGGGGCCACTGTATTAACTTTATAAACTTCGATAAGATTTTCTTCAATGATATCATCAATTTTTCCTCTGTTTCCAAGTATACCTGCATTATTTATAAGTACATTTAATCCATCATCGTCTACTTTTTCACTCACTTTCTTTACAAATTCATCGTAACTGTTGATATCCATCACATCTAGAAATGAATGTTAAAATAATTAGCTAATATTAAATAAGAGTAAATTAGTAACGTAATATATGATAAAAAATTTAATGATAATAAAGTTTAAGTTAATTACGATCAAATTATATTTATGCCAAGCAGAAAACAAAAGTTATATAAAAATTACATATATGAAACTTTATGAAATTTGCTTACAATTACATGGAAATTATTTAGAATATACATATTCTACATATATAGCTGAGTATGTATATAACCAAGTGAACATTTTAATGGTATATATGTATCTTTATATATAAGCTTTTATGTAAAAATATTTATTAATTATATATATTTAATTTTATTATTTATATATATATATATATATAACTAAAGGTGCATTAGAGTTTATTAGTTTCTTCATATGTGTCTAAAGATTTACAAATTCAAATATTTTCACACAAAATTAAGTGTGTCCAGCTTCTAAAAATGTATTCAAATTGGTAAGCACTAGCAGTAATAATTGGTAATAATCTCGCTTTCACTAAAATTTTTGTTTAAATCCTTACTTGTGATACTATTACTTCTTACTTGTAATACTGTTACTCATAAGTTTGAGTGTCATTTAAGAAGGTGTTTTAAATTAAAATATATATACATATATATATAAATAATGCAATAAATACATAAATAATGCAATATTTAATAATTTTATAAAAGTAACATTAATAATTCATACCAAGTTTAATCACATTAATGGTACTGTTTGCTTTCGCAAGATCTTGTAATTCCTGAAATCAATAGTAACGGTATTTTTATTAGAAATGAAAATAATTGAAGTTAAAATTACTTTTTAATGCACGAAATTATTAAGTCGTATTGAAGTTTATATTATACCTTGGCATTATTAGGATCACGGCAGGTGGCAAATATAAATTTTGGTGGACTTGGCAAACGAGAAATTTCTTTCACAAGGCCAAGACCAATTCCTCGATTGCAACCGGTTATCAAAATTGATTTCATTTTCAAATTTTTTTTTGCAAGTTATAAGAGTAAATAAATCAATCAAACGTCACGTATCGACGGTTAGCTTAAACGTTTGAACGCAACTGAATGAAATGACAAAGAAAAATCTAGGGGCCGACAATACACAACGCCCGATCTAATCGTTCACACATATAAACATGAAAAGATCCAATCAATTCACTCAACAGTGTTGAAGTTCTGTTCATAAATAGCGCGAATATCAAACAAGATAACAAGGATAAAGAAATAATGCACAAAAATAATACGTGTTTTAAGAAATGAACTGATTCATGAAAGTAATTAAATTGCCAACAATGATTATTTTTACATTATTATCTACAATGCAAAAAAATATGATAAATTATGAAATAATTGTAGAAGAAAATGATGGACTATTGTCAAAATAAGCTTTTATGTAAATATTTATATTAGATATTATATTAATAATACTTGTGTATCGAAACTGAATTTAAGTTCGCCAGCAACAGACAATTAAAGCAATAAAAGTAACTTTTAATTCATTAAAAATATTTCATTTGTCTTGCTAATGAGAATATCATTGAGGTTCATTCAATAGAAAAACAGTTTTTTGTTTAGTTTTATTTATCAAATCATTTGAGTACATTTATATTTTTATACGGTTCATCTGTATAAAATTTCATTGTTTATTATTCACTCAATGACAAATGTACTATGTATATTTCACCAATTGATTGTTTTGCCTGTGTAATCAATAAAAGCACCGTTATGATTTTCATTGAGTGATTGTAAAGTTTTCACAATTCCATCTACACATTGTTCAACTGCAATTTGAGCATTTGGGCCACCCATTTCTGTTTTTACCCAACCAGGATGAAGACTAGATACTAAAATACCATCATTTTTCAAATCTACACTTAATGATTTGGTAGCTGCATTTATTGCACTCTAAAACAAATTATTTTTATATGAGATTATTTATTTTAAACTATCGCAAAAACGTGTATACATACATACATACATACATACATACATACATATATATATATATATATGATTCTTTTGAACCTAATATGTTAGTTGATTTAATTATTTTCCTAACATTGAAAAAAACAATTTTAAATTTAATATTAATAAATACAATAATTTATTATTATTAAATATATGTTTACTAAATTTATACAAAAAAATTGTTATTTACAGTTTGTTTTTATTACCTTACTACATCTATAAGGATAATAACCGCCAGTAGTGTTATCAGTTATACTTCCAAGAATTGAGCTCATATTTATAATTGCTGCTCGTGAAGTACCCATAGGTTTATCTTTTGCATTTAAAGATGCCTTTTTTAAAAGTGGTAATAGTGCCTAAAGTACAAGTAATTTGTCTTAATAATTGAGATAAAAAAATGTTTTTAAAATCAACTATAATAAAAATAATTATTTTATTTTATTGTTCAATGAATTCTATAAGAAATTAACAAAAATAATTGAAAATACCTTCGTTAACATTATTGGGGCAACTGTATTTATGTGATATAAATCAACCAAATCTTGTTCTTTTACTAAGTTAATTCGATGAAATTTAGTTGCCATTCCAGCATTGTTAAATAATACATTAAGACCATTTTCTCCAACTTTATTCTGTACATCTTTTACAAGCCTTTCATATTCATTTGTACTTCTCAAGTCTGAAAAATATTAAATCACTTTGTTAATTTCAAAATCTTAACATTTCTATTTCAACAATTGTAGTGCTATAAGCGTACAAATTTAACATTTAAGTCAGTAAAAGAATGTAAAATCTGCAGTTATTTAAAAAAAGCCAATATTAACTTATTTTACTATTATTTGTGTTGTTCAATGCTGTTGTGTTTGATCAATAAATTGATTTTTTTTTCTTTCAATTGAAAGTAATTTATGAGCAAAGCATTAGTGAAACAAAGATTATAAAAAATATTACCTATTTGAATAATATTAATTTTATTTGATTGATTTGCAATTTCAGATAAGGCCTAAAAAGAAAACACTTATTAAAATTTAATTTTTTAAATCTTTCGCGCTTTAAAATGGCTTCAAATACTGATAAATGTATTACAAAAATAAATCATACCGTTGGTGGTATAAGTGGATAGTTCTTTTATATTTAACGACGAAGATTATTAAGTTGGAAATAATTCATATAATAATTCATTCGAAATAATGAAATGATTAAAAAAATTGCACTTACGGTTGCTTTATTAATATCACGACAAGTGGCAAAAATTGCTTCAGGTGTATTTGGTAATTGAACCAACTTTTTTACTAACCCAAGGCCAATGCCTCGATTGCAACCAGTTATTAAAATTGACTTCATGTTAATTGTTATTCGACTAACACTCAAGTATTAAATAATATTTTTAATTGCAACTTCTATCTGGCATTGCTATCTTACGCTTTATTTTAAGTATACTTTTTATCTGTAAGCATCAGAATTTGCAAAGGTTGGACGCCAAGGACGCCATATTTTTACTTCCATTTTATGGAGGGAAATTTAAAATTGATCAATGGAGAAGAAATTCTTTAAAACAAACACAACCAATTATTCATTTATTATTTGATATCATTATGTATAATTGTAATAAATCATGATTAAGGTAATTCTCAAAATATCTTATATTAATATTTTCTATTATCAAATTTGATTCTACTTATTGTAAATACTAAATGGAATAATAATAATAATAATAATAATAATAATAATATAAATTGAAAAGAGATATGTACAGGTCTTAATTAGAATATTATAAGGAAATGATACATCGTTCCGTGTGAATTCAAATTTAATTAGAAAGTGATGAATTAATTTATTTGAATTCAGGTCAAATGTTTAATGATTATGATCTTATTAAAAAAACGATAAAACGAATTCGCAGAAATTTCTCTACGGCCTTTATAAAATTGGCTATGTAATAAACAGATCAATATTAAGCGTTTAAACAAACGTCCAGGCTACAATCAATACTTCCTGTGCTTTTCATTTCATTTAATCGACAACATTCAATTGTCAGGTTCATGTCATTAGTTTTATGCAAACCTTTCACGAACACATATACATTTGACTAGTAAAACGTCTGTTACATTCCATTTTTTCGTTGATTATATTATTTTTACAAATCACGTTATGACTAATTTTATTATTAACATTTAGATTTTAAAATAAAAATAAAAGAAAAAGTCAATTTTACTTGATACATGATCATTTTACATCAATTTTCCATCTATTTTTCTATACAAAATGAACACTTATTATGTATGGATGGACGTAATGTTCATTTTTATATATTTGCCATTCTGCCAACTATAACGAAGCAGTGAAATTATTAATAAAAATAACCAAGTTGCAAAGTGATTTTACAATTTTATTCCAAAGATTATGCAACTAAATTTAACTGATAGATCAATTTCATTGACTTTAAAACTTCTTGCTACTTATTGCTGATAAGATGTGAAAAAAGAAATGTTAATTATCATTTATCATTTGTTGAGTTATTATGAGTAAAAAGGTGAAACGTATTAAGAAAGATAGACTCTGGGGATTATGTCGTACTAAATCCAGAACTTTAAATTCAGATTCAAGCGACGAGAACGAAAATATTAAGCAGACGTTCATTCCCAAATTTGAAAACATGTATATACAACCACAGTGTGAGGCAGCAGGTACGTTATTCAACCTTATTATTTAATAACATGAATATTTACTACTTTTTAGCATGGAAATGAATTAAATAATCATCTTTTAATTATTATATAATAACTAGGGAATACATCTATAATTTGCTTATAATATAACAGAATTTTTTAAATATTAAAAAATGTAACCCAGGATCAGAACTCATTTACCTCATAGCCAACCAGTTGCACTCTTTACCACCACTCTAAACCCACTGCTTGAAAAAATAACTCTTACTTCAAAAATGTCCGTGATTGGATAAATTTAGACCACGTATCCTCTCTCTCTCGCAATTTCTTGTGAAAAAGAATGCTGAAAAATGTTGAATTTTCAGTTTTTTTAGTATTCAGTATTATTTAGTATTCTTTTTCACAAGGGATAATACTATTTGTCAAAAATGAATCAAAGTTTGGCCGAGAAGGTCTGAAAAAACTTTAAAATTCTGTAAATATTTTTAAACATCGATGCTTACGGATACAATAATTCCCAAAGCACGTTATTTTTACAACTTATTTAATTAATAACGGAATAAATATTTCAAACTAAATTTAAGATGCTTTATATAGAAGTATAATATTCTTATTTTGATAAAATATTTATACGATTATTTCTACTATAAAAAAATTCCGTACTAAAATAGTACTCATGAAGCATAATTATTTATTAATTATAATAAAATCGTAATAATTGCTGACATTTTATTAACTATATTTTACAAACTGCGGTTTGTATTTATTATTATTGTTATTTATAATCCTGAAAATAAGAAAAGTTTGAAATCAAGCCATTTTCCATGACATACATTCTGTCATTATAAAAACAATTGACACGAGCAAAAAGATTGCATATTTGACAAAATTTTTGCCCGAGTATCAACTAAACAAATAAAATTAAGACTCGTAAGAGTTCAGTAATTATAAAAAAAAATATCGTAATACAATATTAATATTAAATTATATCAAGGAAAGACGTCGAATAATTGCATTAAAATTATTTCAATGCAATTTAAAGATTAATCCATCGAGGAAATTCAAGAATTTTTTTATCGAATAACTATTAACTTCTGCAAAATAGTAAATTTAATTCATCCGTTCCCGCCAACCAATGAACGTTTGGACGCACGAAACGTCGTCTATATATTTAAAACCATCCTCCAGCGGAACAAATTTCAGTTGAACGTAGGCATTCATAGCTGCTCGTAATCACAGTAAACTAACGTTCTCTTCACGGTTCGCTCCATCTTTACCTTGACAATACCTTCACTCCTGTGAAAAAAGCCGATTTGAAATCATGGAAGCAAGTAATCAACCCGGGATGCCAACTAGTAAGTGTCGTAACAACAAAAACATAAGGGGGAAAAAATAAGGAACAAACAATTTCAATTTTACTGAATTACTAATGAGAATTCAAACTAATTTCATAACCAATGAAACGTCCTTCGACTTAATTTCTAAAGAATCAACGTAATAAGTGCTGGTCAAGGGAACGGGAGAATTATCATTAAAATCGATTTTCATTGATAAATGAGCGACAGTTCGGCGCCTCGCGAACCAGACAAATATTTAATTATTGTAACAACAGGTCGCCGTGATAAGTTCGGGTGTAGAAGCCCGAACGATAAAAAAAAGTGGTTACAATTTGTGGCGACCCAGCGGAACCTGGGAAAGAGGCGCCGCCGCCGCCGCCGACTCACTGAAATGACATCGCGCAGTATTGCAAGTTATGGCGACTTTGGCGATCGTTCCACGGTTGGTGTCTTTTCGATCCAGCCAAATTCGATTGTTGAATTTGAAACGCGCGAAAAGTGCCGGTTTAAATAGCGCAAGAACGGTCGTGGCATTTTATTCCAGTGAGTTGTGATTTGCCGTCTTATTGGGAGCCAAGAATAATATCACTTTACGCGCACGACTTTTACGACCGTTACACGTTTTGCGATAGTCATCGTTTGCTCGCGCTTTAATTGTCATTCGGACGATCTTGCGTGTCGTTGCATGTGTGCGTTGTTTCCTCGCACAAATGCACGCGCAAATACGATCGCGTTTGCGCTCTATCGAGTGACGTACCACCTTGTAAACGCCAGTTGGCTACATAACCTGCTTTTTTCCTCGTCAATCTGTTATTGGCCGTGACAATGTTTAAATTGCGCTCTAACGTGCAATTATAGCGCGATCGAAAATGATTGTGCAAAATGAGTGGTTGCAAAGACGCATTTGTGCATTGCGTCATTGGGTGTAACTTGATTGTTATAATTGTTTTTTATGGATGTATTTTATGTTTGTTTAGGCATCTCGGCACTTTTACACGGTTTATAGTATGCACTTTCTGGAAATTCAGGCGTATTAATTAGAGAGTTTGATGAGGAATATTTTAAAAATTTGATTTCCTTAGGTCTTTTTTGTCTTTATTAATTGAGGTCTGAAAAAGGAATACATTTGTTTGTATGTTTTTTAATTGCCTGTATTGTCCACGCAATTGGGATATGTTGGTTTCTATATTTTTTCTTGTTTAATTTTCTTATTTTTTATTCAGTCGTTTTATAAATAGCTTCAATTATCATGATAACATGAGCTGATATTTTATATGTATCTACTCATATGGATATTTGTAAATTCTGTTATTGTGAATGTACACTTTTCCAAATCACAATTTATGATTTTGATTATTACAGATTACCAAAGAAATTTATTAAATTAAAGTTGTTTATTTATTTTGTCTGAACAATAGTGGCCATTAATTTAGATGTAAGCAAAAAATAGTATATTAAACATGTGAAGCAACTTAGATAATTGTTAACGAATACAGAAACATGATAGCACAAGATAAAGATATAAGAATTGTCAATTTGTCTGCCTTAGTGTGGCATGACATACAATATTTTTTACAATAAATGTAAGGAATATATTACTTTTCAAAATTCAACAATGATGAAAAGTTGCTTAGGACGTATATGTTTCATAAATTATATTTTATTGGCTATATAGTTATACTGATTTGCATTTTTATAATTTTTAATGTCTGAATAAATAATCTTATATTAAATATAAAATTTAATCGTGAAATTAATAAATTTATCTAAAATTAATAAGATAAAGTTAAGTCATTTTGTCATCATTAATGATAAGTTGGAATGATGTTTTACATTTATTATAAATAGTGTATAAACATTGAATTTAACTACTTTCTATTTAGATATAGATTCATAAGTTAAGTAATTGTTCTTGTCTTAATATTACCTGTCATTTACAAATAAAGTTATATGTTTATTAAACTTTTTAACACATGTTACTCATGTTATGATAATCATAATACTAGTTGTACAGATAAAGATAAAATATTCATCAATTTGCAACCTTCAAAATAAAGTAACTTATTAATAATAATGCAGATTTATGTCATTTTTTCTTGTACTTTAAGAAAATGACTTTTATTCAGAAAAGTGATTTAATATACATGCACCTCTAAAATTCAACAACATAATGATATAATTTCCTTTTTTTTTAATAGAATGATAACTTCAAATTTTAAGAAGCCTTAAAAATTATTTAGATATATTTTGTCTAAATATTTAATTTCTTTAATTTAAGTTATATTAGTAGATAAATGTATCTGGATAATATTAATTTAATTTTTCAAAGACATTTATTTAATAATATTTATGTATATCAGTAATAATATTGATCTGTGTTAAAGAAATAGAAATTGTCAAATTGATCACTTAGATATTCTAAATATTCTGCTCATCTGTCTGTACTATGTGTAATTTATTCATTTTATATAAATCAAATTTCTTCCATGCACTAATGAAAATACAATTATATACATTTAAAATTAAAATATAATAGAAAATTAACATAAGATGTGGTTTATAATTTTATTTATTTATTTTTTAAATAGTTTCATCCAATTTTTATATGTGTAATGTTATGATAAAATTATATAAATAAAGTAAATAATCTGGCAGACTTTGTCCTGCTATTTGCATGTGTCCTTTTTTTTGCAACTCTTCCTTCAAACCACTTATTAACTAAGCCCATGGTTCCAAAAATTATGAATAGTGTATACATGCATGTAACATTGCTACTCTCATCAAAATTCCCTTTATTTTGTTATCCTATATGTGGTATTTTCATATTTTCCCTTGATCAAGTTGATACCCCCAACTGTCCAAGAATTTTTAATAGTTTATACATGCATATAAAATTGTTAATTGCATGAAAATTCTCTTTAATTTTATATCATACATGAAGTTTTTTTGCTACATGTGAATCCATTTCTGAACTTAATTAACATATAGTAAAAATATGAGCTCTATTACATAAGTAATTAAAAGTTTTAAAAACATTTATAAATATACACTGTATTTTTATATATCAAGATAATCTAGTAAAAAATGTGTTAATAAATTGATATTTGTTTATATATAATGTGTTATAAATTTTACTTTAATTTTCAACAGATCAAGGGAATCATTATGACTTAATAGTCATTGGAGGAGGATCAGGTGGTTTAGCTGCTGCAAAAGAAGCATCAGATGATACAGATACTAAAGTAGCTGTTTTTGATTATGTGGAGCCGACACCACATAAAACTAAATGGGGATTAGGTGGAACTTGTGTAAATGTAGGGTGTATTCCCAAGAAATTGATGCACCAAGCTGCTTTACTTGGTGAAGCTATAAAGGTATTTATTATTTTATAGAATAATTTTCTTGTTAATAGCTTATGCAAATATTTTGCTTCAGAGAAAAAAATGTTAATTATCTGTACGATATTTCATCCCGTTTAAATTACGTTTACTTCTAAATAAATATTTAAATAACTGTCAATTGGATGTCATTATTCATTTAATCAGAACAATGCAAAAAAATGGTAAAAATTGACAAATTATCATATGACAATAATTACACGTGTTTCTGTCCAACCTAATTAGAGATTTTGATAATGACAATAAAAATGATCGAAACGTTAATCAAGGATATATATATTTTTTATTTAATGCATAATTAATTTAGTCTGTTGTACCAAAAAATATGGTTGAAAAACATTTTAACAATAAAATTATTAACAGACGTTAAATTTATACCGATATTGAAATAACTGTTTTAAAGAATAAATTAGAAATATTAAAATAATTTGTGAAATTGATTTTACTATTATATTAAATGAGTATATATGAGTATGAATTGAAATCTGCAAACCTAAGACTAATTTCATATGATTTAGTAATTTCTTTGAACAACTGTACATACATATATTCTTTGGTTAAAAAAAATTTAAAACAATATTGTTAACATTTTACTATTTTTAGGACTCTAAGGCTTTTGGATGGGACGTTAATCTTGAAAATGTGCAATTTAATTGGGAAACATTGACCAAAGCTATACAAGATCATATTAAATCTGTTAATTGGGTTACACGTGTTGAGCTTAGAAATAAGTAAGTGGGAAGATTTTTTATACTGAAAAAAAAATATTGACAAAAATAAAAAATGAAGTAGTCTGCACAGTTACAATTTAGGCTTTGCATTGAAATAGAAATTTCCATAACTTAGTCCCTGATAACAATGCTGCTCTTTTAACCAAGAACCTTCCAATAAAATGCACTATTTTCTAATGTTAACTTATTACTGAAATTAAGAAAATTTAACATTTTTTATAACATAAAAAAATTATGTGTAAAACATATGTGCTCATTTATGATCACTTCTGTGCACATAGTTGTGAAGCAGCTAAGTCACGGTTGTGTAGTGCATATCACAGTTTTACCAATAATCTTCGTCATTTATATAATTATTTTCCCTGAATCCAATAATTGAATTATGAAAAGACTTAAATAGACTTAAATAAATCACACTCATATCTGTCAGTGTTTAACAATTTAAATGTATTTTATAATTTTTCTCAGTGTCCCAAATGAAATTTAGCTGCGTTGGAATAGAAAAATGTTTCGCTCTTGTTTCTCGTATTGTTTGCCACTATGAACTTATTATTACTTAATTCTAAGTGCATATGGACCGAATGTGAATCAGCATTTACTGTAAACTGTTAATTTTTATTTTATAATTTTATTCATTTTACAGGAAAGTAACATTTTTTAATGAGAGAGCTAAGTTCCTTGATTCTAATACAATAGAAACTAAAGATAAACTGGGGGTCACAAAAAGATACACAGCGGATAATATACTTATCGCAGTTGGCGGTAGACCCAAATATCCTAACATTCCTGGAGCAAAATTAGGCATTACCAGTGATGATCTCTTTAGTTGGCCTAAACCTCCTAATAAAACACTTATTGTTGGAGCTGGCTGTATCCTTTGAACCACTTATTTAACTCTTCATTGGTAATGCTTTCCGTTTTTTTAACATGGACTGTAATTCCAAAGTTGCCATTTAATTAACTAGCAGTCCGAAATAGTGTAGTTAACTATGACAGTGTGGTAACATTATAAGAAAAACTATAAAGAGAAAAGTCAAAATTTCAAATTGGTATTTATTAACTTAGATAATGAATATTGTAAAAGAAAAAAAAAAAAAATGAAAAGGCGACGTTCATAGGAATACCAACAAAGGGTTATGTACTTTAAAATTAGGTATTTTAAAATTTAGAATTTTATTTTTTCGTTACATTTATCAGTGTTGTGCAACTAGCCTAATAGCATTTGATATGTAAGACATATCTCATTAAAATCAAAATATCAGTAAGATATATTTTTTTGTGATACTAGAATGAACGTTGTCTTATAAATGTTGTTTTTATTTCTTTTGTTTATTTGAATTTTTTGGTTAATAATCTGCATAATCAAATAATTAATTATTTTATCTTTAATTATTATTCATATTTGACGCGTACACTGAGAAAACAGTAGTTGGATTTCTATTTAAATTAAATAGAATCTATTTATCATAAATAGAATTATTCTTACATTAAACATTTTTATAAATATTAAATAGAAAATCTATTGAACACAAGATTCTATTACTCTTCAATAAACAGTTGTGAGTGTATGAGTGCGCATTTAGCATCATCTGCAATTTCACACAGCGCTGAGATTTTTGTTACTTAAGACATTTCTTTCTTTTAATCAAATAAATAATGTATTTATTTACATTTATTTGTGTTTTGAGTGATGTCCACTCATTTTTTTGCAATTATTCCTTAATTCCAAATCATAGATATTGGATTAGAATGTGCTGGGTTTTTAAACGGATTAGGTTATCCTGTAGAGGTGGTTGTTCGTTCGAGAGTTTTGAGGGGCTTTGATCAACAAATGGCGGATCTTGTCCGCGATGAAATGAAGGAACGTGGAGTTAAATTTTTATACGGTAATATCAAGAGCATAAACGAAGATAATGATGTGTTGACCGTCACTTTTTGTGATCAAGTACGTATTTGTTTATTGTAATTAATAATTCCCATAACTATTGCTTCTTTCTGAGATACTATTTTTATAATCCCTAGAATAGTTATGTATCAATAATTCTAAAATTGTGGAGCGTTATTTTAGTAATTGAATTTAATTCTGTATATAGTAAACATCTGTTCTGTACATTAAAGCACTTTAGTGAGAGTTCCCCGTTAGCAATCTCTCCTAATTGCCCTTCGCTTACACAGCACAGAAGTGGCATTACAATCTTCACTTCGCTTGACTTTGTTTCACTTCACTTTGCCTTAACTTTTCTTCGCCGTTACTTGAGATTTTATCGGATTTATGTATTACTCAAAACTAACACTGCAATCTCATTCATTAATTATTTAAAATCACGTTTAAAGAATTAATGAAGTTGTAACGTTAGTTTCGAGTAATACACAAGCTAAAGGAATCTGAAGTAATAGCGAAGAAAAGTCAGGGCGAAGTGAAGCGAAGTGAAGGTTGTAATGCCACTCCTGGGCCTGATATTATATTATATTCAAGACGATATATGGAGAATCGAATATATTTCACCCATTCTCTTCTCGCAATGTTTTTGCTATTTGTCATAACTTGCAAAATGTCATAGTTAAACATTACGCAGGGAATTGTTAATAGGCGCTACTGTTAGCATGGTGCTCGCGTCACATGTAGAGGAATTAAAGTAATAATAATAAATAAATTTCATAATATTCTTGTACATTAATTTTAGAATGGGCATACTTCATACGAACAATATGATACAGTTTTGTTTGCCATTGGTAGAGAACCATGTACTGAATATTTAGAACTTCAAATGGCAGGTGTTAATATTCATCCAGACACAAGGAAAATTATAACTAAAAATGAACAAACTAATGTACCTCACATTTATGCAGTTGGTGATGTAATTCACGTAAGTATTTTAATTTTGTAAACAGATATGTTAATTTTTTATGTACTGAAATCCACCAGAACAACTATAAACACTTCATTTGAAATTAAAATATTTCAATACTTCATTTTCAATAATTAAGACATTTATAATGTTGATTATATTAAATAAAATCAATTTTTTACGCAGGGTCGTCCTGAATTAACTCCAGTGGCCATTCAAGCTGGAAAATTATTGGCTAAACGACTTTTTAAAGGAGAAACTGAAAAAATGGATTACAATAATGTTCCAACAACTGTATTTAGTCCTCTAGAGTATGCATGTGTTGGTTTATCTGAAGATGAAGCAAAATGCTTACCTAATACCGAAATCGAAGTTTACCACGCTTTTTATAAACCTACAGAATTCTTTCTTCCAGCAAAACGCACTCAAAACTGTTACGTTAAAGTAATTGCAAAATTAGAAGAACCGCAGCTAATTCTTGGGATGCATTTTATTGGACCTAATGCAGGAGAAGTAGTTCAAGGTTTTGCTGCCGCTATGAAGTAAGGAGTTATAATATTACTTAAATAAATTAAATTTTTTATGTTCTTGTAACATTATTTTTAAAGATTACACCATTATGAAAAATAAGCTAAACTTTAAAATTAGTAGGAAATGATTTACTTGTATGCAAATTTAATTTAAAGATTTTTAGATTACAAGAGGTTTTAACATTTTAAGCTAATGAGGTTGCATATTGAAAATGTATTATAATTTGTCTTTTTGTAAAAATAAAATTTTCTTAAATTATTTTTATTTGATATAAATTTTATTTTATTAAATAAATAACATGTTAAGTTTTTTGCCAGTCGATTTTAGAATACATGGACGTTCATTCATGAAACGAATTTGCTTTTCCCAATTACAACTGCAACTTCATGTTGAGTTTTGTTTTTTAAGAATGGAAATCAGTTACAAATACATATTTAAATATTATTGCTAAGAACAACTAATGAGTCTGTTTTTTAATTTATAGGTCTAATTTGACATTCCGAACATTGGAAAAAACTGTGGGAATCCATCCAACAGTTGCTGAAGAATTTACAAGAATTTTTATAACAAAAAGATCAAACAAGAGTGCTGAACCTCAAAGCTGCTGCAGTTAAATTATATTTGATATCAACTTAATTAAGGGGTTAGTCCATTTTGGAAACCCTTGGAACATGTTTGATTTTCAGAGTTATTTGTTAAACAAATAAATAAGCCCTAAAGAAATTTTGTCCCATTGGCTTAATCAATATATTACAAATAATTTTATACACATGCAAATATATTAAAAATGCGAAATTGCATATGATGATAAATGAAGCATTCTTTGAAAAGCTTAAATACTCTTTAATCTGTTGAATAGACTTGTTTCTACTTAATTTATGTTTCCATATTTCTTATATACGGAAAATGTTTATACCAGTCGGTATTTTTATCTTTATGCCTTAGTCGTGGATGATTAAATTTCAACAGCACTTGATTTTTTTTCTTTTTCTTTTCTTCTTTTTTAAATAAATCAGAACGTCTTCGTTTAAAAAATGCTATACATAATTAATCAAAAACAATAGTTATGCTGATAAGTATTTAAATTTAATTGCAAACATAAATTCTTATTTCTTTTATTAATTCAGTTTAGAATTTTTCTTATTTAATTGAAATTAAATAATTTTGTTTAAATCGTTTTTACCATTCAAAATAAAATGTACGTTATACATATGTTTCTGTCATAAGTGTGATTCAAGAATTTATTGTGTAATACTTATAAAATTATCAAAATTTAATTAATATGTATAATCATCCATTTCTAAGTAAATTACTTGCTTTTACAAAAGGATTTTATCGTTAAAATAACGACAAGAAAGTTGTTACTTCAAAAAGAAGCGATTGCTTCGATGTGGATGCTGCTATAGACAAAATCAGGGGCGTTGGTATTGATAAAGTAATTATCAGCATTAAGTTTATTGTATTAAAATTGTAATATGATATTGCATCAAATTTCATTACCTTTATTTAATAAGGAAAATGTACTTTTAATATTGTGGTATATTATTTATACTTTTTCCACTTTATTAAGTGGTGTATAATTTCAATTATTAAAATAATAATATCAATGACCTAAATTGTGCTCTATGTATCTTTAAAAAAATTTCAAGACATATAATAGCATATAAATTAATATTGTGGTTTTGCACTTAATTATTTATTTAACTCTGTTCCTAGAATACAATAAAGTATTTTATATAACTGTACAAAAAGTTCATTGACCTTTATTATTTATAATATTTGCAGATGCTTCCCATTTGTATATCGAATACCGATGCATTCACAGTTAAGATTATGATTCTTTGGTTGATAGCTCAATTAATTCCAATGCATATTGTGTTGTTTCAGAGAAGGAAGCAAGGTTTCGTTAAATAATATGTTGAACGACATGTACATATTCCCAAGTTATATAAATAAATATAGTTGCAGATAATGTTGTTCTCTTCATTTTTTGTTTCATTTTAATATTAAAATTATGAAGCTAAATCTCATATTTTCTCTCGAATGAAATTTTAACGTAATAATTTTGATAATTATTGACCTATAAAGTGTTATTACTACGTCTTAAATTTAGAAAGGATCAATTTATTTTCAATGAATTAATAATGATAGAGTTTGCAGTTCAGGAAAACATAAAATAAATTTAACAATAATTCCTTTGGATAACTGAATTTTATTATCCACCAGTAAAAGAAATGTTTTACGTTGTAAATACATGCATGTTTTTAATAATTGTAAGGAATGCCTTCCTTGTTTGATCGACGAAGCAAATAAGCGTGTATTTAACTTATTTAATTGAAAATTCAGAAATTTAATTGAAATAAAGTTCATTCTTAAATAAAATTGTCGATATATATTTTTTTTTTCGAATAAGGATTACCTACTGTCGATAATAATGTAATCTTTCAAATTAATAAATAAATAATTTGATTTCTGCATATCCATGCGAAAAGAAATAAACTGCTGTCATAATGGCGATGTAAGTTATTTTTACGTCGCATTTTTTGCTAATCTTTGGATAGTCAGTGTGAAAGTTGACGTTGTCGTTGACGTTATACCACCTCGCGTTTGACTGCGAAGTATGAGTCGATGAAATGTTCGCGTCATGAAAGTAGTGAAAGGTTAATTTCTCTTGTTTTCGTTTCCAAAATACGTTCTTTTTTCTATTACTGAATGACCACGTTCAGTAGACGTACGTCTATTTTGAATTTTACGATTATTATATTTCACCCGTCTCTCATGTCATCATATAATTTTCTTACTGCAAATATGACTTCACACGAGAACAAAATCAGTCATTTGAGGTAAACTTTAATTTCTCATTAATTCTTATCAAATTTTTATATCTTACAAACGTATTTTCAAAAAATTTTATTTTTTGATAAATTGTGATGCTACAGAAAAAGAAAATTGACATTTCATTATTTTAATGCTGTACGTCAAGTTATTTAAATTGTTTCGTGATAGATTATGTGGATGTTATATATAATTAATAGACTATAACAATTGATTTTCTAAAAATACATGAATGTTGTTGTTTTACTGATCATGAACTTATTTTCAATATATGATTAATTGTGCATATTTATTTGTCAAAAGTTCAAAGATCAAAAGCAAAAAGAAGCAAACTATACATATATTGAGAAAAAATTTATTAGTAATTTATAATATTTAATTAATATATAGAAGCATATAGTTTTAATATTTTTAAACGTGTTCAACAGATAAATTATTTACTTAGAATTTGTAAAATTATAATTGATATTTCTTATATTTATAAACTGCAATTTTTTTTTAAAAAAAACAGTGTTTAGTTATAATAATTATATATTATTATAATGTTGTGTAGAAATACACTCAATTATAAAGTAAAATTGTAAAAATTATCATAAAATTATGAATATTATATTTTAGAATTTATTTTGTAACATGGAATGTTGCAACTAAAGACCCAGAGCAGGATTTACATGCTTTGCTGAATTTAACTAAAAGGAATGATACTGAACAAAAACTTCCTGACATGTATATAATAGGGTAAAAATTACTAATATATTGTGATATACTATATTTAAGTATCAATTAAAAATTGAATGAAATCTAAATATATCATATAAGGAAATTTATACTTTAAAATAATAGTGTTTAATTCAGATTACAGGAAGTTAAATCACAAGTACAAAATATGGTTGCAAATATGTTTTTTTATGACCCTTGGACTCAAGCATTCAGGTAACTTTAATTCAAAAGAGTTTTGTTAAGCTTAACATTAATGCTATTTAAATATATTATTTAATGATCTTAACGTATTTTAGGGAAACTCTCAAAAAATATGATTATGTAAAAATTCATACAATGAAGATGATGGGTTTAGTTATAAATGCTTTTTCCTTACGAAAACATGTTCCACATCTGAGATTTATCGAAGCTGAATATACAAAAACAGGTTTTAATGGATTTTTAGTAAGTAAGAATATATATTTACATGTATCAGCAATTTTTTAATACTTGCTTCTTTCTGATAACTGACAATTAAATTAACTTGTGTTATGTAATTAAAAGAATTTAAATAAGATTTAACTTCATGGTATGATTATTTCTTGTAACTAGAAAAAATTATATTGCACATTTTAAACTGATGACACATATTCATTCAAAGTTTATTATACTTTAGAATGTATCTTTTAAATTTTAACAACTGCAAATTGTATAAATATATTTTATTGAATAATAATAAATATTCCATTATTCTTAATGCATTTATTGCATTAAAGTTTAATAAGAAATTTATATAAATTAAGGAAAATTAAGCTTTCACCATCATAATGTTACTTTTATATTACACAAAGTATAACTACTATTCATTATACTCAGTGTTTCTTTTCTTCACTATAATATTAAAGCTTATACTTTGACATATGATGTTGAAAAGTAATGTTTTTTATTATATTATTTCTTATATTGTGATATAAATTGTTAAAATAAATAAAGTAGTATGTGCAAGACATCTATTTTATAAAGAAAACAAATTTCATTTTAGGGTAACAAAGGTGCTGTCAGTATTAGAATGAATTTTTATGGTATAAATGTTTGTTTTATAAACACTCATTTACCTCCACATGATTATGCCTTACAAAATCGGATAGATGATTATGAAACAATAATGAAAAATCATATATTCAAAAATTCAGAAACTAACCACATTTTATTTCATGAGTAAGTATATTTTTAATTATAATTTAAATTGAAAGTAAATCTCTGTAAAAATTATATATGACAACTTATTACAGTTATATTTTTTGGATTGGTGATTTGAACTTCCGTTTAAATGAAGGAATTTCAGCAGCAGATATTGCTCTACTTGTAAGAAATGATAATCTCGAAACTCTTCTTGAGAAAGATCAATTAATGACTGTAAAAAATAAAGGTTTAGCTTTCTCTGAATTTACAGAAGAAAAAATTACATTCCCACCAACGTATAAATATGAATTCGCATCACAAGAATTTGATTTAAAGTAAGCTGCTAAAAAGTTATGACCTTGAACATTATTTATGTGGTATTTGAATTCATGATTTTGTTTTTTAGGCGGAGACCATCGTGGACAGATCGAATTTTATATAAAGTAAATGCTGATTCATATGGAGATAATAGTTTAAAACTTACCCAACATAATTATAAAAGTTATCCTTCTTATGTGCAGTCTGATCATAAACCTGTAACAGCTGAATTTGATATGATCGTATGTAATATATACATATACATATAGTGTAAAAATATAATCGCTTCTTTTTTAAAATATCAATATTATTAACTTATTATATTTTACATATAGATAAGACCAAATTGTGTAAATGAACACGTAGAATTATTAGTTCCAACTTGGTTCTTAGACAAAGAAAATACAGTAACATATCGATATTTGGGTGGATATAAACCAGATGAAAGTGATTACATTGGATTATTTCATGAACATTTTGATAGCATAGAGGATTATATTCTTTATGAATATGTCAAAGGTATGATATAAAAGTGCATTAATTTTTTTTAATTTACAATATTTATGAAATTAAATTATTACGTACTTTTTAGCTACTCATGCTGATACCGAACAATTGAACGAAAATCGTTTGTATTTTGGTCTCGATGCTGCTAGATCTCCAGGAGTATATCGCTTGGTTTATTTTAGCCAAAAGCAAAGTGCCTTGAGTATTCTTGGTATTAGTTGTGCATTTAATGTTATCAACCAAATAGATATTTCTACAGTACAAAGTTGTAATTAATACAAGCACCAAATTACAAATCATTCCAGATCAACTAAAAATACTTACGTTTTGAAGTAAGATCTTGTTCTCTTTCCAGTTGATCGGAATTTTTTTGTTACATCAGCATTGATATTTATTTCAGAACAAATTTATTTAAGAATTGTGATATTTTAAATAATTAAAAATTGATTATTCTATAAATATCTCTAAATTAAAAATACTATGTGATTTACATGTTTCTTGTTTGAAGTTATATTTTTATAGAATGTTATTCTTTGTAGATATATTTTTAACAGTTATGTAGGACTTCTTAAAATTTGATATAATATATATAATCGTTATATGTATATATTATAATAATATTTGTAACTTATGTATTTTTTTATTAAACTGTTATTGTTAACAATATTAAAAGTATACTAATTGTAATAATTACAACTTTTGGTAATCCTGTAGTTTTTAACAAAACTAATTTAATGAAGCGCGCCCTCGAGGAGCTTTACCTCTGTACTTATTTCTAAAAATAGGAGCTCTATTATCAACATGACTACGAATATTTAGCTGTAAATCCATAGAAAAAATTACCTTTTTTACATTATAAAAAAATTATCCGGACGATTTCTTATGTCCATTTAAGACATTGCAATATAAGTTTTTAATATTCTGATTGGATCTTTATTGTGTCACTGCGTCATTGCTTCACTGTTTCACTTTGGCACTTCAATATCAAAATCAACGTTATAACAAATTTGTATTTTGTTTTTATTTTTCTACTATTAGAAGAAGTGTCTTTATAATGTTTGTCATAAGTATAATATATCCTTTCATTTATTAGATTTTTTTTGTTTGAAAATCTGTTCAGTCGAATAAATCATTTTTACTTAACATTCATATATGGAATTAGTTTTTCAGTAAGCGTCATGAATGAAATCATTTATATTTGACTTGAAATATAAATCATAAATAATTTTGTACCTGATTTTACGTAGATAAATGTTATTTGTTTTAAAATCAAACTTCAAACATGTTAAAAAACCAATATGTTAAAATACCAACATAATTTTATAATTATTTAATTTATTTACTTGTCAATTGTACAAAAATTTTGTATTGAATAATTTATTTTTTAATATATATTATTTTAGTAAAACGGCGATAAAAAATGACATTCGCTAATAAAAGTATATTTTTAATAATATTAATAATAAATTATTTATATATATATGCATATTATCTAGATAAGACGTGTATATACAAGACCTTTGAAATTAAAATATTTCAATACTTCATTTGATTGATATCGGGGACAATAATAATCCCCATATTTTTTTCTTAGTGTGTAACAATGTTGATATTTATTTTAGAACTGTGCACCTAAATCCGACGGAATTTCAAATTATTACAAATTAATCGCACTATAAACATCCAAAAATGAAAAAACTAAAAGTATTCTTTATAGATTCTGTAATGTATAGCATAGTAATTTGCATAATTTTAATTTATTGGATTGTTGTGATAATTAATCGGAAATTCTATTTTTGTTTAATTAATACATGATTGCATTTTTAAGGTAAAATTATTAACACGTTAATACATTTCAAACATAATGTATTAAAGTTCCTAAGAAAAGATGTTAAATTATATGTACATATATTTTGACTTAAAAAATTGTGATTTTTGTACAAATTGTGCAATATTTTATGTAACTATTTTAGAACTTTTCGTTATATAGTTTGCTGAAAATATATTATTTATAATTCAGTAAGCTTCTAAAATGATGTTGCCAGAGAATATGCTCGTATTCAATTCAAACTGAGAAAAAAGATAAAATTCCAGAATTGATCTCAAAAAAACCAACTACAGTATTGTGTTCGTTGACAGATTCAGACACTATACTGTTTTTTTCTAGAGCAGTATGTAACATTTCTCAGCAGTAATCGTTGAAATTTTTACAGCGATTAATACTGGAATTTGATTGCTTTTCTTCTTCAATATATTCTGTATTTTCTGCTATTTCAACATTTAGTAGCTTGGTACAAGGTTTATTTGAGTAGATGCACTTTTTATTTCTTTGCGATTTAAAACTTAAATTTTAAATACTTAATTTTTTTGTTAGTAATGGCTATAAATTAGTAATGGAGTTACATTGTAAATCAATATATTATATAGTAAAACTATTTTACTGAAAACAAATTATTGTTACTATCTTTATATAAAACATGTTAAGGATTTTATAAATAAGTTTAACTTATATTTGACATAAATAAACAATTCTTTATATTCGTGAAATTTCTTAATTTTGATAATTTGTCAATGATTTTTGCAAATAAAAAGTTGTTTTCTGTCAAAAACATTTATTATTTTTACCCCTCAACTGTCGCTGTAGCTTATATAAAACTCACACTATGTGTATTGTAGAAGTATGGGATTAACCTGAAAAACCTGATATAAATGATAAGAATAAGCATAGTTAATTTAACATATCTTTGAATATTGTTATGATCCTTTCAGAAGTGTTCATTTTCACATTATAAATAGTAATTTGTTGAATATTTTTGTTTTCTATTAGCACGTCAATTATGTACTTTGTTATTTTTGTTGTTATTTATTTAACATAGAAAATTTGTTTTATTAAATGCAATTACATATATATAAGATAAGGTGTTTTAAGCTTTATAGTATAAATAAAATTTTACATCGTAGCATGGCAATATGACACAATATTTTCATAACAATTTAAATATTTTATTTGTCGCTTTTACATATATAAGTAATAAAATTTAAAACGTTATTCGTCATTTTGAAACTAAAAATTTACTTTACACGGCTTCTGGTGAAATTTATACGTGAAAAAAAAATTTTTGTCCAATATTTCGTTTTTATATTCTGTTATATTCTGTTCTGTTTTCTTCTCTACCGTTGCTAAGTAATCACAGTCACATAGTGGCAGTATAGTGGGATTTTCATTAACGCAGGAAACGGGAAATAGTCAAGTAATTTATCGCTTACGTATAACATTCAATATACAATTTATGATTTACCTAACTAATGCATATGTACAGTTTACATGAAGATTCCTGTAGTATAATTGTCATTATATACTACTAGATTATTCCTTTTTTTTAGCAATGCAATATTTTATACACAAACAATATGCGATATACAAAAGTTAAGTTTGGTTTTGTGTACATTGTGATTAATGAGGATTATAATGATTTATGATGATTAAATTGTTGAAAATTGTATAAACTATTCGGTGGGTAACGTGAAAAATTTATTACAAAGTCGATTAACTATGTTGAACAACAAGGAAACTTTATTAACAAATATATTTCTTGTCGGATTAACGCAGAAAAGGAAACACGGGATAGGCTCACACTGTAATTAATTGTAATGGCCTGTAACATCTTAACATGATTTCCTTCAGTATAAAACAAAGTTATTATTATTGAAATTTACTTCCATACGTTTTTAAACAAACACACGCAGATAAAAGAAGTTAAAGAACATATTACAATTTATATTGTGGAAGTGGTCGGGTATATTTGAAAATCAATAATAATTGTATAATATATTAAAATGTTGAATTTATATAAGGATATATCTTTAATATATCCTAAAATTAATAATTATTTAATATATCCTTTAATAATTATAATTGTGATTAGCAAATCCATGAATATAATATGTAATTTTTTATGGTTTATTTTTTCAAAAGTATTCCACATTCATGATATAAATAGTAATTTGTTGAAAATGCTTTTTCTGCGTGCAAGATACATATGTTCTTCAAATAATTTATGTTAACATTATATATACTTAACATTTCCTAGGAAAAGTTCAGTCGTTCTCGTTTGATTAATTGTAAAAAACCGGGATTTTATTCTTTAACACGTATTTTGTTAGTAAGGCACTACTCGCAAAACAATTTTAATTCAGTAAATGTATAAAAAAACTTTATACACTCGACGCTCCCATTTTCCACATGTTCGAGACCGGAAACGCTCCCATTTTCGTTATTATGGCACAATTGCGCACGTGTTTAGCGCATGTACATTTTCATTGGTTACTTCTATTCGTTTGTTTTGGTTGTAACCTGCCTTAAACTGTATACAATTATTAATGAATTAAGCAAGTTTAAATTTCCCGCCAGCGATATTCAGTTATTATTGGTCAAACAGCGAACCGGATATATCGTTTCAATAACGAAACAAATGGAACATTTCTGCTGAAAATGGGGAAGAAATTTTTCTGAAAATGAGAGCGTTTTGAAAATGGGAATGTGGAAAATGGGAGCGTCGAGTGTACATGGTTTTATAATAAATTTACGTTCTTAATGTTTCCTCGAATCTTGTGATTTTTCACAAGTTTATGATATTTTATATCACGTTTATGATTTTTCTGTTGCGAAAATCGCAGGAATTCATAAGAGTTTGTTCTCTTATGAAAACCTGTGATTCTTTACCCGCGAACATTCCTAGCCTCTTCCTATTAAAAATAAAGTATCAAAACAAATAATAACGTATAAAAACGTGGACAATAAACATATAGACTTATATGACATAATCCATTTATTGTCTACGTCTTTGTATGTTTTAATATGCGTTTATATGTTCTATACGTCATTTTTAATAGAGCTACATCGTAAAACTAATTTATACAGAAAAAAAAGTGAAAACAAAATCTACTAATCAATGCCTGCGGACAGTTATTTTGTGCGCGGAAACTGACCCGAACCAATGATAAAAGAAATAAAAAAGCCTGAATGAGTCTGTCTGAGTATAGCGTCACGATTTTTTTTTATGAATATCAGCATCGAACAAGGCGTGTGTTTAAATTTTTGTGTGTTTCAACGGAATTTTATGCGCGGAATCGTTGCAAATGTTAAAAAAGGGTCTATGGGGAATTCAGCATCATCGAAATCACAAGCCTACGATCGGCAGAAAGCCTTTAAAGACGGTCGGGAGACCGTCGAAGAACTTGTCTCGTTCTGGACGACCTTCGACCTCTTTTACTGACGATGACATTGAAAAAGTGTCCAAACGACACAAGGAAATTATGTTCAAAAATCGTTGTCAGTATTAGAGAGTTGGCACGTGATCTCAACATCTCCCATGAGTCCGTTCGTTTGATTTTGTAAGTAATCTTACACTAAAAAAAACCATTAAGAATTACTGTGCTGGAACCTTAAAGCGAAGCCGTTTGCACAATATTGGAAAATTTACCGTGCCAGCACAGCAAAAATGACCGTGTTTTCCATACTTTGGTGTGTTTTACCAGAATTTTTACTGTGCTGGCACGTTAATTTTTTCTATATTGTACAAATGGCTTCGCTTTAAGGTTCCAACACAGTAATTTTTCATGGTTTCTTTTTCAGTGTATATTTATTAATAGTTACTTCACTTTGATTCAATATGAATCGGGTAAGTTTAATCTTTTAACTTTATGATAAGTTGAAAGTAACTAGTACGCATTTGTATTTCGTTTGATCTAAATGTAACTTAATTTTATTTTAAGGCGCGGAGAAAAAAGAAGTATCAAAAAGTCGATATATTTTGTGCTACCATGAAACTTTATTTTATAAGTCATCATATTTGATATGATTTAGTTTAAATTTTATATTGTATGAGTAAATCTTTAATATATGTAAGTTTTAATTTGGAATATAAAACGTGATGTTTAATATACATTATAGTTATATTGTTATAATCTGTTCATCAGTTGTTTTAGGACAGCACGACAAATAATAATTTTTAATACAACCTTTTTCTCAATAGATAATATATTCATAATAGCTTAAGTACATTAAATTTTTTTAAGTGAATAGTTAAATGTATGAATAAATATCTATAAATTCAGTTTTTATTATTATACGAAATTTTAATTCTAAATGTAAATTTATTATTACAATTACTGCAAAAATAAGTGAATTATAGGAATTCAAATACGATTTATTACCTCTTTCAATGTATTCAAATTGTTCTCGATTTCTTTTCCCACTTTGTTTTATAATGATAAAATTATTGTATGAGAATGAGGTAATTAATCACGTCTTCGATAGGAAATTGCAAGCGTGAGCTATTTTTTAAATTCCTCGCAAGTTTGTAGAGGTAATAAACAACTGATTGACGCGAATAATTGACTCGATAGGCCCACAAGCCTTCAAATATAAAGTGATATAATATTATGACAATTATTTTGCTACGTTGAATAACATTATTATAACAATCAAAACTGAACCTACATATTTCAAACATTTTGTACATAACATTTATCATAATTGACGTTATTTTGTGATTAACTGATAAATATTCAAACTTTTAAAAGTATCATATAACTTTACATATATATTTTTGGATTACACAATTTAACCAAATTAAAATTAATTTAAAGCTTTCATTAACGTAATAAAAAAATCGAAATATTTCAAATTTGTTCAATGTAATGTAAATATCATCAGTATAGTATTTATTCATTTAACTCTTGTGAAGGCCTTCATTTACATTCTTATATATACGTTTAATTAACTTAATTAGTTAACTAAACAAATATATGTTAGATTCGTTTATTTTATTACTATAAATAGTAAAAAAAGCACTAATAACTAATTGAACTAAAGGAAGAAAATAAATAAATAAATAACGAAGATCGTGGTATTTCTACCATTAGGATCACTTGGGTCGTAAGTAGTAATATGCAAACGTAAAAACTCGTTTATTAATGAGCGTCATCGGTGAAAACGAAAGCGAGGTACTCGTTAATTTTTCATCGTGCGTTAAATTACAGAAACGGCGAAGGAACTTCTGCGAGTTCTTCGGAGAATGATAAACGTGGACGAACCTCACCTCGGTAGTGTGTCACCATTTGACATTGGAAGTAAGTGCAGGTCCATACTGGCAACTTCGGGTTCGGTCGACGTTGCCGCTGCGCCGCGCAATCTTTGAATTCGGTACCAAATCAAGTTTCTAATTGGCTTGCGTAAAACAAACAATCCGAAAACTAGCACACCCTGCAGAGCGTTCACGAAGTCGAAGGCGGACCAGGCCAGGGGGTCGCCACCGGCCCACCAGGAGATCAGTTCTATGGCCCAATTCATGCCCATGAGAAAGAAGAGGCCCACGCAGACGAAAAACGTCCGTTTCAATCTGCGAAAGACTCTCAATTCCCGCCGGTCGGACTCTTCGTTTCTCGCCAAAATACGCAGGTCCAATTCCCGCTGATACTTGGTTATCCCCATTGCGGTCAGGGTGAACAGGACTACATTTGCAAGCACGAGAATTCCTATGGGGATGTAGAAGTACGGCATCGCCCCTTCGTCGGCTGTAATTTCAACAATTATTCGTCAAAAACTGTTAAGCGTTTATTGGTACGGCGAGAAGTTTTGTCAAATGCAAAGTGATGAAATAAATTTGTTTGTAATAAGGTAAAAATTGTTTTTCTTTCTTGTCATACGTGCAAATATATATTAGCAAAAGAACGATAATTTCTTTTATATAATATAATAATTTGTTTATATTATGCTGCAAATCTGTAGAATATGTCGAAAACAAAACTTGTTCAATAATAATTTTATGAAATAATTTGTAAAAGATGTTATATTTCTTTGTAATGTTATGTTTCTTTTGCAAATAGCAATATTGATTTAAATTTATATCATTGAGTAATTATTGTACATTTTCTCCTTTCAGATAACAATTTGCAGTATTCATGAATTAGATATAGTAATTAATTTTTTTTAGCGTTTATTTTTTTGTACTTAAATGTAAGAGATTTTTTATAAGACAAAAACAAATCAGTAATTTGATCTCCGAAAATTTAAATTAGTTTCTATTACGACTTATACTTGACGTGAATTAATGTTTTTATGCATAAACGGAATTCTCTTTTGCCTGGGACAAGTGTTGTTTATCGCATATGACTTCGAAGTATATATATCGAAGGTTTTCGGGCATATTTCGTAACAAGATTCGTAAAGAAGAATATAATTTTGTTTTGTTTTTATTTGTTTACACGCTATTTTTTTATTTTTTTAGCATTTTGATGATTTATAACAATGTTGAAGAATACGACAGAGTCGTATTTTATTCACATTATTATTCGTAGAAATTGATATTTTAGAAATGTTGTTTCTTATATTCAAGATTATGTAAATATTTTTACATTCTCGCCGACTCAGAAAAATTCATTTACTTTTATGTGAAATAAATATTAAATCGTTTTATGTTTCTAATTTCATCTTTCCTAAATGTCATAATTTTCAAATTACAACATGCATAAATATATATGTGAATTAAATTTTTTTACAAGTAAAACTAATATCCCATATTTTAAAAGATTTAAAAGGATTTTAATGAAAATATGAAGCCTTAGAAATATGTCATGATTTAATGGTTCATTTCAACAAAATGAATTGTGAAGGTCAATTTTTTAATAATATTAACAATAACTTAATAATGAAGTAAGATCGTGAGAAATTCAAAAGTCAAATCGATGATAATTTTCATCGCTTTCGTTGATGATAATAACAAGAATGACAAAATAGAAATATTTCACATATAAATAATTATTATTAATACTTACAATTGAACCAGCAACTCTGCCTCCCGAAATTTGGTTTGACATATGACATTGGTATCATGGGACTTAGATCTATAATCATTGATACCAATATGAGAATCGCCGGTGGTCCCCACCCCCAAATGGAGTAATAGAAAAACAGCTTCTTGGCGTCAAGTTTCGTATTGGTGGTTCCTTTTACGTGACGTCTTACCAGCAGCCAAGTTTCGATGCACATCACATTGAGCCAAAAGAAGCAAGCCACGAAGGAAAATTGAATGATGAATGCTGCAATAAAGACAGTCAACAATTTAATTAGTCCATTTAAATTTTGCCTTCATTTCAAATATATTTGCAAAATGTATTCGCAAAATTTTAAACTCAGCGAGTAGCTAACAGTAATAAATGGAATTCCATTAATGTTTGCAAGATTCTTACCTATTGAGATGCAGACTTCATCGCACATATAAGAGCTGGCGAGTTGCACAATTGCTAAACTTGTAAAGGCTATGGCAAGACATCCACAGTAGTGACATAATGCTTTACCATGCACGTCTCTCAATCGAGGCGTTATCAAATATGCCACAATGGTGAGAATCAGAAAAGGAACTGATATCAACAATCCCAATGCGTAAAGCGTCAATCTAATGTCATCCGCTGATGATCCGTTATCTGTAAATTTGAATGAAAGTTATTATTTTATATTACATTCACTTTCTGACATTATTAGCCGGAAATCAAAAGTTGACCTCTTTATGAAATAAAACTAATTTATTTTATACTACACTGAGAAAACTGTAGTTGGATTTCTGTTTACATTAAATGGAATCTATTTGTCATAAATCCTACATTAAAAATTTTTACAAATATTAAATAGAAAATCTATTAAACATAAGAAGATTCTATTATTCTTAAATCTTAAAACCAAAAAATAATATTTTGTTCGAATACGTGCAATTTAGATTCCTTATTTACATACATTTTTATTGCAATCGAGAAGACAAAACAACATTCGCATCATTGTGTATATTTATTAAAAATATATGAAGTTAAATGCTGAATCAGATCATGTTATAACACGAATAGAGACACATCGGTTTGCGTTACTGTATTAAATGTCATAATATTACCGTAAGGTTTAACGATGGTTCAACGTGAGTTTCGTGTTTGATTTAAACACTTTTAGATTCATAACTTTAACAGTGTAATAATAGTCAACTTCTGCGCACTAATTTCGACATTGTCATTCAAGAATATAAACGAAAATGTATGCTGAGAAAAAGTTATATTAAAAATTACTATATCTTATAGTAAAGGAAAGATATTATATTGGATAACATTCTTGTAATAACATTTTTATGTGGTATAGTAAATTTTATAATATAATTTTTTAAGTTGCTTTGATTAACGGTGATTATTGCAATACTAAACATAAAACTTTACTACATCATGCACAAAATTTTACTGCAACGGTATGGTAAAATAACAAATTTTAGACAATACCTTTCCAACGCCAGAAGGTATAGTAATTTTAAATACAACTTTGTTCTCTTTGTAGAAAAGAGACGTATAATCATAAATAAAAATATGGTTGTATAATAATTTTTCAGTGCTTTTTCCGCATGCACTTGGTTACCCCCCCCCCCCCCCCCCAGGTTTAAATAATTTGTCAATATGTTATATTATCAGCAAGTTCGTTTTTCACTTTTCTTCCTTTTGATTCATTTTATTTACTTATCAATACAATGCCGAATGTTACCCATATGAAATTAAATTACTTTTGTCTTTCCATGCAGTACACATTAGTTACTCAAAGTACGATATAACGCAGTTAAATGTTAATTCGAGTATACCTTCGGGAAAGCACACGAGGGCTCGTATCCCTAAATGAGGTACAAGTTCCATGCAATAGTCAATACCCGGCGAAAGCATGTGAGGCACATGGTACGGCGCGAAAATCGATCCGTTCATCAGCAAGTAGTACTCGTCCAGGGTGGATTCTTCGGGTGCCAGCATATACCTGAGAGAAATGCACACAGTAAATAAGGATTAAATAGATTGATAAGCCGAGAAGAAACTGGTCTGACTGATTGATAATATAATATTTTTATGCAGACGCAGAATTATATACTTTTAAAAATATTCAAAAAGTCGGACTTTTATTTCAGATATAATCAAGTAGTATCCCCATTAAAATTAATCACATGAAAATTCTTCAAAATAATTTCTTAAGGACGCATCGATTTGGTCAAGTTGGAAATTTTTTTTTCCAATCCGAAGGACGTTGGTTTGAAACTCGAACAGGTTATATTTTTTGTTTTTATATGAAATTCACAGAAGACATTTCCATCGTGGAATTTCCAACTTTGGAAATCCAACTATCCTTTAAGAACTTTTTTAAAAATTTTTTAGGAATTTTCTTAAGAGGGAAATAATAATTTAAAGTTTGTGAAGATGTAATACAACGTACCTTTTATAGTGGCAAGGATCTCCCACAATTGCAACAAATTCCTTCCTCTTGTCCCCAGGGGCTTCGAGTCCTGATCTGTTAAATTCACTAAAAAGTGGAGAAAACGTAACGATGGATGTATCGTTGAAGTCCTGATTGGTGCACACAGCATCTTCGTCTTGATTTTTTATTAGTAGCTGACCTATAGGACAACATTTGCCGACTAACGGATAATTTCTTAATTTCTCAAGTGCTTCCGTATCATTCTGTAAAAAGCAAAATATTGGAAATGTAGAAAATGCGAGCGTGATAACAATTATAATTCACAGTGTATAAATATATATGGAATAAAGTATTAAATTTGTTATAGGAATGCTACCTAATTCTTACTAATACTAATTATTAAAATAAAAAATTCATATATGTGCATATATGTTATATCTAAATCCACATATATTAACATACATGGTTGATGTATGTCAATAATTGATATAATATTCTAGCCATATATGGTTTCAATAATTTCCTTATATTGAAATAAATTATTAATATATATATATTAATCATATATGACCGTATATGGCCAGGTACGAATTAAAAAAAACATATATGTCCATATATTTTTTATTTTCTTACACAAAATCGTTAAATTATATATGAACCGGATTTTTACTAGGAACGTAAGTAAAATAAACGAAGAAGAAGGAATATACACTGAGAAACATAAAGTAATAAAAGCTACTATACTTTCTGGCATTCTGAGACTCTATCCTCTAATGTTAAGAACATTACCAGACAATCTGGTAAACGGTATCACTTTTTCAGGTACCAATTATCAGAACTGTAGTACTTCTTGTCACATTGTTTAGCATTAATTTAACAAGGAACACATAGAGTCCAGGATTACTAAACTATTTTTCTCAGTGTAATACAAAAATAGTTAAATTATTTATCTCAAAAAAATCTATACGACCATAACGCAAACACTACATCGTCAATTTTTAAAGATAATTGAATTTTCATACTAATATCTCCAAATTAGACGAACCATAAAATATCATCGTTCGCCTCCAGTTTGATGGAAACGATCGATCAAATTAATCTCGGCGAAAGAAAAAACTAAAAAAAGTCAACGCTGAAAATGATTTTTCAGGGCCATTAAAATGAATGCGAGCCCGACGATGACGGTGAATCAACGTAGCGGCATAATTTCACGTACACGCAGAAAAATAAAACAGTTAATATTCCCATAAAAAATTGGATTCGAACCCCAGAAGACAATGTACGAACATTCTTATGATAAATTATGAAAGAAATACTATAATAAAGCATTTATTCCAATAAATCTGTGAAATTTCCAATAAATTTATGGGAAAAAGTACTTTATATTGGCATTTATTTCATATTTTATTACAAGTATGTTCATAAATTGTCTTCTGGGGTTCGACTCATATTTATTATAGTAAAATTAACTCTTTATTCTTCTGCGTGTAGCTATAAATAAAGTCGATCCTTGATTTTTCGCAATACGGATGATATTTGATTTCAGACCACGGGGAGGGGAGGGGGTCAACGTCCAACTTACCAGCGCAACGGAAAAAGTCTTGGGTGTCACGATTTCCCGCGCTCGCACATGCCCCGGTCCGGGAGCACAAAGCGTTGCGAAGAGGAGCGCGCGGTAAAGCACGTGCAGCACGGACATAGCGAACGAGCGTGGCCTCCCTTCGACAGATCGCCGACACGCGATCCTCTTGTTTATTCTCCAATCGGTCGGAGAAGCGTCGTCGAATTATGCGGAATCCTCCGGTTGGTTAGCGGGGGCGACGACGCGTACGGAAGTCAGACCGGCCAATTTCCACGCCGAAATTGCCCTCACCACGCGTCCAGTCTTTCGCCTCGCCTCATTCCCAAACGATTACGGTGGCGTGTGTCGAATCATTTCTCAAGTTTTGCCAAGTCGATGCCGGGCATTGTCGTGGTTGCTTGCGATCGATCGCCGCTTTTGCTTCCAAGCACATTACGTACCTGAAAAATACACTTGCCGCTTGTAAACGTTGCACTGAGAACAACTTTTCAGTGCCGGTTGATGCTATTATTTATATATTTTATAACTCGGGGATATGCGCGCATTGTATTTCTTACACGGAGAAAAAGAGATTAATAAAAATAACTGACATTGTTAGTAAACTTGGTTGTATGGTTGGAAAAATTGGAAAATTATTCCATCTTGAGTTAGTAAAACGTGGCAATTCGTTGATAAAAATTAATAAAGAGGCTGATACTTTTTTACTAACTTGGGATAGTAATTTTTCAGTTCTCGCAAGTATATGACCAGTTTACCAACAATGTCAGTAATTTTTATTAATCCTTTCTCTCCGTGTATATTGTGGTATGGTAAAATTTATGAAATGCGTTTTAAACATTTTTAGGGAGAAATAGATTTTACTAATTTTCTCAAATACAGTATCATATTATAAGGAAGACCATAAATGCACGGTTTGTCAATAAATTTATTTGATTTTAATAAATGAATTTATTTGATTTAAGAAATATTTAATTAAAATAAATAAATACTTTCAAATAAATTAATTTCTCGAATTTAAATGAAATGTCCTTTATTTGAAAAAAAAAAAAATAATTTAACTTTATTTCAAATATCTTTGTTTTCGAATAAACTTATTTATTTAAAATTAATACATTTTTTCTCTGGGTGCAAAACACTCAATATTGTAGCAAATTTGTCAAATATTTTGGTACTTATCACTACAATATTGTAAACGTGGCTTCACGTAGAGGTTTTAGCACAGTAATTTTTTATTCCGTGTTTTTATTTAGCGCGGGTTTGTCTAGGGCGAGGCTCTGTACTTCGGCCGAAAAGGGTTTTCAAAGTACATCATTAAACAGCGAGGACGAGTCTTTAATTACACGAAGGCACGGCTTTATCCGCCTTCGTTTAGAATGCCAATGGGACGCCTGTTTATATTCGGGAGCATTGATCATTTTGCACTTGTTAACACGAACTTTGCACGAACAAAAAATTCTGTACAAGCTATTATTATCCCTCGCCCAACAACAGATGTATTGAATTGTAATAAATTTGCTTTATTATGTATTCAAAGGAAAAAAAAAAAGTTATGCTTCAAATTGAAATACCTTTTTACCGTGTAAAAATAGATAGATTTTTAATTAACTAACTGAGATTGTTTTGTAATTGTAATTTAATCCTTTGCTGCTTAACGGAGATTTTAAATTATACAATAAACTGACATTTAAATTACGTACGGGCGATAATACAAATTAAAATATAATCATCATTGAAATTGTACAGTTCAAAATGACATAAAAAGTTAACTTAATTTATTTTTCAGCAACTCATATTATATCGCCTTTAAAGGTATTTGAAGAATTACCATATGTCTATGTCTTTTTTTAACCCCCACTTTTTTTTTAATTTTTTGATTTGTAATGTATGGGCTTATTAAAATGAGTCTTGGCTGCTTATCAATTAATGTCATTACCACTAGATATGTATTTTGCTGCGAATAAGTGAAATATTTGTCAAAAAAATTTTATTGCATTTTAACATTCCTTCGTGAGAACTTTTTTGATTGTAAATCTCGATTTTCCTCTTTCTTTTCAAGGTTTAAATGGTTTAATGTGGCGCGTTAAAAATTTTTTGATATTAATTTGTACATCATTACATGATATTACACTTCAAGGCTAACAGTTATGTCAATTTAATTATACATTGTTTGTATTATTCATAATACATATAATATACATGTAATATTAATAATATATTTGTTAAACATAACATTTTTTACACTTTAATAACACTACTGAATTTTCGATTTAATCTTAAATTTCTTCAAAAGTTAAATGTGTCATATATTTTTTTATTTAGTAAAAATTATGTCCCAAATAGTTGAAAAACAATTGTAAAATTAATTTGGACGGAAATTATACCGATCAAAGATACTCGTTCAATAATATATGGAAAATACAAGCAGGAAACATAATGGAGATACAGCAATTTGAACGTTCAAACTAGTCGTATAATTTTGTAAATATTAAAAGTACTTTTTCGTAATCTATACCGAGAAACGTGAATTTAAAATATAGCTGAGAGTGTTAGTAATCACGTGGCATTTAAATAAAAATAATTCATTTCAAAATCTTAGAATGAAGAACATTTTATTTCATAAAATACAAATACTTTTTATGAAGTAAGACAATCTTAGTTCTAATATTTTACTGGAAATAATCAAACTTAATATATAAATATATAATAAAAATTGTTGAATATATAAAAAATTAATATACTTCTTAATGTTTGCTGTAATAATAGAAAACATATCGGATAAAATTCTTTAAAAATGCAAGAAAATTTCTGATTATAACTGTAAATTTATCAGCTTGCAACGTGTAATAATTATTATTTATGTTTATTAATTATCAAATACAATTCTGATTTCAAATTTAATATTAAAAATTCACAATTATTTCAAACAATATAGAGTACTGTGTAAATGTAAATAATACTTTTAGAAGAAAAATTTGCTGTTTAAAATATCTGTTAAAATGTCTGTTAATTACAAGTGTTTAGAAATTATTAAGTTTCACAACATCTGTAAAACTATGTTCAATTTTAACCGTAAAAAAGGTATTGCTCTTAAAAGAACTTGTGAAATTAATTATTGAAAGTAATACAGCGAAGTATATAAAACCAGCATTACTGCTTGTCTACCAGATAACACGTACAAGAACACGCACTGTTCAGCAATTTACTTCATCGGATTCTTTAAATGATTACGAGATTAAGACTGATTGATAAATAAAGAATTGTTTTTTGTGTGCGTTTAATACAAATTGATTACACTCAAAGAAAAGGCTCGGTAAAAATCGTAAAGATTATTGCAGCGAGAGAACAATTTTTACACGAATTGTAAAGATTTTAAGGTAATTGTTGACATACTTTTTCCTTCAAAAGTATCGAGTATATTCTATTGTTACTAAGGTATTACTATTAGTTACGAAGTGAAAAAAAATTTACTGAATTCTAAGTAAAAGTGAACTTAAATTGAAAATTTACTAATTCTTCGATAGTAGTACGACATATAATTAATAATCTGAATTATTTCTTGAATATAAAAATCAAACATACTTTAAAATTAATTAAAAGAATAATTTGTTAATATTGTATTTCTTACTTTCATTTTATTAAAATATGTAATTGGAACTATAATATGAATAATTGTTATTATCTCATCATGAATATCATTCTACAATTTTTTAAACTACAAAGTTAATGACATACTGAAAACATTGTTTTGATTTGAATTTTTTTCTTTTTGATATCCATATTTATTAAAAATTGCACATGTAAACATTAAATAAAGATTTCTAAACGTCTCTCAAATTTTTTTACATAGATTTGAGGATATATTAGAAAAATAAATATTTCTCTAATATAGCAATTTTATAATTTCTCTAATAGTAATTTTTATGTTTTTTTTTTTTATGTAATTTGTATTATTTTAAAAAATTTAAGGATTACAAATTTTTTAATTTATCTTTTAACTCCACGCGACTGAAATAACTAGAATATTGGTTATTGCAACTAAAAATAAGTAGCTAGGTCTAAGATTTTGAAAGTTACCGCGAAAATTAACTACTTTTCTAGTTAATATTATTATTAGTTTTTCTGCGCGCGTGTGTGTAATGATATACTTAAATATGTAAGGAAGTTCTACGATTATTTTAAATCATAAGTCATTGTTAAAGATGAACATATGCTGTTGTTTATTTTAAATTCGATCGGCTGGTTAAATTTCAGTATTTGTTACCATGTAGTTATTGAGAAATTTATTTTTAACTTTATAAAGCATAGTGTCAGAAACATATACGGTTCAGAAACAAGCAGAACAAATTTGTATGAAAAATTACCAACAATTAAGTTAAATTTATAAAGTTTTAGGTTTAATTAAAAATATTTCGAAAAATTAACGTATATTCCTACCAATATTATTAAAATTAATTATAAACACATATTTATATTTAAATATATACACGCAGAAAAAAGTTGGAACAAAAATTACTATACTGTATAATAAAGTTGACGTAAAATATATTGGTATGGTCTTTTAATAAGTTGACAGTTGAAAGAATACAAGATTTATACAATTTATTAGTGTCTAGTATAGTAAAAATTGAAGGACGTTTATGAATACTTTGATATTTGTCAAGTAATAATGATTTATGGAATGATTTTGCGACAGTGTTTTTATAAGGTATAGTAAATTTTGTTCTAATTTTTTTCTGCCTGTAGATAAATATATTTAAATTATTATTTTCTTATATGAAATTGTTACAACATATATGGACTATGTATGATTTTTACGATGGTTTTTTATGATTAATGCAAAAAATCTTATTTGAAAAAGAAAAACAAATTACTTACATTAAAAATGAATTAAAACTTTATAAATTCAAAAGTTTAATCAGATCATATTATGGCACGAATCAAGAGACTTTTGTTTTTCTTACCATATTAGATGTCATTATATGACCGTGAGAGTTTGATGATGGACCAAAACGTGAGTTTCGCGTTTGATTTAAAATGTTGTAGAATGAAATCGAAAACAGTACTTTGTTATCAGTTGTTTCTGGTTTCAAGAACAACTGTAATATAAATTTCGATGAAACGATTCGAATGTTTATATTCAATTAAATTAGTTCTTGTCAAATAATCGTTACTTTCATCAAATCAGTTAACTTTTATTGATTATCCAAATGCGTTAAGGATCACTGACTAAGTAGAAAAATGAACGTAAGAAATACAATTCTTTATGTTATTTATTGTTAAAATTATGTTATTAAACTTTTTTTTTTAATAAAAACGACATTTCTTATTTAAAATGCAAATCATACTGGATTTTCATTTAATTAATATAAAATGTGGAACAGATGCAATTAATATATTAATTAAAGTGGGTGATAAGCGTTGATAAATTTTTTAAATATTTTCACATCATTTACCTTTACGCTTAGGACTACAGAAATCAATAAATCACTTTGCATCATTCATGAAACAGTTTAAAACGTTCCTCTGGGTTCAAGACCAGTTAAAAGAATCTACTTAAAATTCATATATACGAGATAGTTGATGCATTTAATGTAATTGACTTACTGAATTTGCTAAAATTCACATTATAGCCGAACGTCATTAAAATTTCATTTCATTTGATCAATAATCTATTTTCAGTTTTTAATTCTTAATTGGTATTTAATCGTGGTTAACATGTTTCATAGTGAAATCAAATAATAAATATTATTAATTGTAATAATCAGGTATAATTAATAATTCGTGTTTAATATATAATAAATGAAAATAAATTAATGAAAAATCATTATTAAAGAAAGCAACAAATATAAATATACTTTAAAAATTAAATTTATATAAACATAAAAAATAGATTTGACAAATTAAAAATTAATTTCAATTATGGCATTTAAGGAAATTTAATGAATATTTAATTGAATATATTTACATAAATAATAAAACAATTGAAAATTTTTAAAAATGATAATAAAAAAGATAATATCTAAATGATTTATTACAAATTCATGTTCATTACAACACTTATATATCATGTTAAAAAGAAAAAAACAGATTAAAAGAGAATAACACCATTCGAAAAACAATTTTTTTTAAAACAAATCAATAATATTATTAAATGTAAATAAATTCGAAAAGTGATAATAATAAATACAGTCTATTTCTCAAAATCAGTATTCTATCATAAAAACAACAAACCCAGGCCGTTCGCAACCTAACGTCCAATTCAATATTTGACTTTATCAAATAATGTAATCATGACATAATTTATAAATCACTTGTAAATGTTGACACATTCATCTTCATTCATAAACCGACAGATTAAAACTAAAAAAAATTCACTCGAAAGTACAAGGAAAAAAAAAAAAACAGTGAATATTTTTGTTGGGAATATTGATCCAATTGCTCTAAATTATTAGCAATATGTTGGGCGGTCTTCAATGTTGTAATTTGCGAATTTGCAACCGACGCATGATCGATATGAATTTTGTTATTTTAACTCGCCATTATCGCAATGCAATTAACTTAAAAAACAAATGTTAAATTTTATTGCCACCTCGCAAAACGTGACAAATTTTGGAAATGTTCAATTTGACGGAAGCAAAGAATTACAATTACAAAAAAAAAAGGAAAAAAAAGGTAAAAAAGAAAATAAAAAAGAATGAAATGATACGAAACTGTGGATTGGCCATCAAGGTCCCGATTTCACTACTTTCTTCCACGCGCATCTCTCACCTTTACCATTTATCCTCGGATGGGAAAAACAAAAGCGAAACGACGAAGGCGGCAAAGTGGCGGGCGCGCGCTCGCGACTGACTTTTCGAATGGACGGAAGAAACGCGCGGCGCGAAGCCGAGCACGTGCGTCTCGCAATGTGTCTATAAGATAATGGTGGCCGAGGGCGTCGTGCGGGCGCGCTCTCGCACACTCGGACCGGCGACGTTCGCGTGCGGACTGCGGCTGGCGTTACCGCGGCTCCGCGCTTTATTATCGTCGGCCGGCAGGCCGGAACGCTCCAAGGGAACCTTAATCGCACCAATTCCCGGGCGAAGAAATTTCGCTGGCTTTGCCCGCGCGCACGCTCCTTCGGCCTCGTCATCCTACCGATACTGGACAGAGGCAAATGCACTTATTGCCCGCACCTTTGATACGCCGCGCGCCACAGTCCATCTTTCGCGCCACCAACGTCAATAGTTCGCTCCACGGAATTCTTTTTTTATCATCGCTCTTTTCTCCTCCCTCCCCCCCCCCCCTTCTGCCGCCACTTCGTTCTATTCTCCTTTCGCAATGCTCATCGGGAAGTTTTTAATCAATTAACACTTCGCGGTCTTCTATTTTTCACTCCCAGTTTACGACCGGATCGTAAACGAGAGTCGCAAATTGTTTTAACTCCAATGCACCTTAACGCGCCGCACGACGGCATTTATCAATGAATACTTTTATTATTAGCTCACGCGGCATTCGACGGTCACATTTTGTAATGATATAATTGGACAAACAGTGTGAGCAATTGGAAATTTTGATCATCGAAACGACTCGTTCGGACTTGCAATTATACTGAAAAAAAGAATACATCAAGAATTACCGTGCTGGAACCTTAATGCCACGGAGAAAAATTAGTTCTGTCAAGGCAACTTTAATTGTTTTGTTAAGTTGTATATATGTTGAAATTTATGTTGGAATTACAGAAAACAATGCTCTAATAGCTCAACTGATTTACATAACGGTGTGATAATGTTGTTATTGTTTAATTAGTAACCGCGTCGATGCGTTTATGTTTGCAAATTTTGTAGAATTGTAACACCTATAATAAAATTCATGTAACATAAAATTTGTGTAAATATTATATTTCATCATGCTGGGGCAATATTAACATTATTACATTGTTACACCAATACCAATTGGCGAAAACAGTGCAGTTTTCTTCCTGTTGTGCAGATGTTTGTACAATATAGGAAAAATTGCTATGTTTTCAACTATTCTACCATAATTTTTACTATGCTGGCACGGTAATTTTTCCTGTATTGTAGAGACAGCTGCTCGTTAAGGTTCCAGCACAGTAATTCTAAATGGTTTTTTCATTCAGTGTAGTATGATGCTCGTTTACAGTACTTTTGAGTTTACCCTTTCAAATTGTTTTCTCCATTAATGGTCTTTGAATTCAACTTAACAACTTGATTTACTAAGATGCCAAATTGTTAATATCAATACTTTTAGGCGGTGTACTCGGTGGCACATTTTTATTTACTATCGTACACATTTTATTTGCGTCTCTGTGTGATTATATATGTATTAATACGCACGGAGAAGAATTTGCTGGATTAACACTTTGGAAAGTATTGTTAATATATTCCGGTAACCGAAGATGCAATGACCTGTTTCGAAAAATATATTTATAAAACGATGAGTGAAATGTTAAAACGTTTAGGATTCGAAATGTATGGTCATAAAGTTCCTATAACAAATTTACTATTTTTGTCACGTACAATTACGATTTTAAGATATAAAAAAAAAATCTTTACCCGAGGATTGAACGTAATTTCCTGTAGTTTGGCAACTGTTGCCTAAAATGTCGATTAATTTGTTCAATATACATCATTCGCAAGAATGGGCAGCCATTATGTTTATCGAAAAGCTGACTTCTTGCAATATACGATGTTAGGGGTTTCAATGTGCGCACTGAGAAAAAAGTAATAGTAAAATTGAAACATTTTATTGGAATTTAGGGATGTGCCTGAAGTGTGAAGATTTTTACTATTATAAATAGTAAAAGTAATAATAATACGAGCAATTTTTAAAATTGTTGTACTAAAAGTTATCATATAATTGTTGATTTTTAATATTATTTAGAGAAAATGTGTTTATTTCATTTTCCAATATATTCCTAAAATTGTTATAAAAAATAGTAACTTATAATTTTATTATGCGGTATTTTTTAAGTATAAGTATATGCATGTACATAGTAACACAATGCGCCGATAGATAACTTTTTTTTAACTATAATAGCAATAATACTGTTTAAATGTACACGGAGAGAAAAGAATATTAAAAATTAAGAAACCAGGGATTACAAATTTTAATAAACTGAATTCTAAATTTTGACAAACATTTTATTTTATGTTTTGTCCATAAACCAATTATTAAACAGTTTACTAAAATTTAATAAACAGATTCTTAAATTATATGAAACTGTATAGAAGTACAATTTTTAATAAACTAATTTAACAAGTTTTAATCAACTAATTTTCCATATAATGATATTCTGTCATTATAATGCCAAAATAGTAAACTTTTCATTAAAAATTGATATTCTTTTTCTCTCAGTGTACGAATAATGTAACGATATTTCGATATATCGACTTAAAAAACTTATCCTATATTCCTACGACAAAAATAAATTTCTTAATCACAAATGCCACGAATGGCATTGCATTTCTTTTTCAATTCCATTTGCATTAGAATTATCGCGCCATGGGAAATTTACTAGGAAAATTATTTATCGCTCGTAACGTACGCACAAGGAATTCCTGTAACGTCACCGCGCAAAATCACCAAATCGTGGGATACAATTCAATTGAATAACGTAAACGGAATCGTGTAAACGAAATATTTCGCATTTTTTCGCTGAATTGTTCCGGCTAATTTGCGTCAACGCTCGACACTAACGCCGAATAAGTCCGGCAACTATTCTGAGTTCATTGACTATTCTCGTCAATGAACGATGCCACTAAAAACGTTGCGATTCCGCCCCTATAAATAACATAATTTGCAAGTGCATCGGATCCCGTAGAATGTGCATAAAATTTAAAAATACCCCGCTTAAATTGACTCGACGGAAAAAGGATAAACATTTTGTGATTCATTGCCGCGAAATTCAAGGGGGCATTTCCTTTCCCATCAAAACCTTTATGCACATTGCCGTGAGCCTTATGCAACCCATTGTTACGGTTATCTCGTTAATTACGGACAGTTGTTCCCCGATAAAAGGAGATAAAAATTCTTAAATCCATCCGATCGCATTTGTTGTTATTATCAGCACATTTTTTTAAAGATAAGTTTTTTTTTCAAATTCTTCAACTAAATTACGTTTCTGTAAAATTAAATTTTATTTTCATTAATCCACGCGCGTCATTCTATGCGCGAGGAAAAAGGTGATAAAGCAGGATTTGTATTGGTCAATCGCATGTATAAAGTATATACGCTTTATTTCAATGTATGAACGTACATTACGAAAAGTGACGGGACTTTTTTGCGCTTATAATTCTTACAAAAAAAGGGAGATACTTTAACTCACAACAAAAAGTTAAGTGTACATAAATATTGTCATGTTAATAAAAATAATTTGTGGTGTTTTAATTAAATTATCAATTTGACAATAATATAATAGGGTTGCAAATTAAGATCAATTCTCGTCGAAGAAAATAAAATAAAAATGTCAACGATAAATCATATGGCATAATGCAAAGTTTGTAAACCATATTCGCAATTAAATTTAAGCATTGTGGTCTTGTTAACATAGTATAATATGTTATTTGTGCCACTATGTAGCGAACATAATTGTTATAAAAAATAATATGACGAAAATTACGCTGAGAAAAAGATGCAGTAAAATTCCAGTATTATTCAGTGAAAATATACCAGTGATTACTACTGGAATTTTATATGCCATTTTGGGGAATTACAGTTCGGTGTGTGAATTCACCCAAAATTTTAAATCAGTTATACAGGTATGTATCATTGATATATTACAATACATGTCTGGTTATCTTTTGGAAAGTTACAAAAATAATTTTAAACAATATAAATCAATGTCCGTGTGTTTTGCATATCAGCGATCAATATCCATAACAAACGGGACATAATTTTTTACTTACCTTTTTTGATTTTTAAAATAAATTTAAGAGTAGGCAAGTTACTATTTCCGCATCCACTGCACATGATATCAGTAAGAAAATACATTGGTCGAGTGAGCTAAAAATGAGTAAAATCAATCAAATTTTAATCATTTTAATCACAATCATTTGTACAACCAAAATTTGTTTATTATAATTTATATTATTATTTAAAAGGTTGTGAACCTTTAGTGTAAAGATTCCTAAGAATTGATAAGAAATACAATTATTATAACTACAAAATTTGGTTGTGATAATAATTAATTAAGGGCTATAATTAAGAGAACTAAAACTATTTCTGGCTGTCGTTGTTTTTTCGAATTAAATCCAGTATTTTTGTATGAAAATAAATGTTTGGAAATAAATGTGAGAACATAGTATTCAAACTATCAAGATTATCATAATACTGATTTTTTTATATTACATTTTGTACATTGTACACTATTATTACAGTATTATTTTATAATGTCGTTTCATTAACATTTATAAAAATTCACTGAGAAAAATTTTCGGTTATTGTAACTATAAAAATAAAGTTGATTTCAGAGTCAATTATAATGTAGTTTACTTTCTGTAATAAGTATTTAAAATTTAGAGAATTTATAAAACAGAATAAAGTAAATCAAAACAGAGGTATTGATATATTAAATGAAAAATTATCGTTATTAATATTAAATTGTTGTTAAAACTTTATTTTTATATTTACTCAGTGACGGATTTAGGTCTAGGTTTAGGTATAGGCCTCGCGGACCCTGGGTAACAACATTTCAGCGACAATAAAATCTGATAACATAACAATCAAATCCGCCACTGCATTTAACGCAATTACTTTTTTATAGTTAATGCAAAACCAACTATAAAATAGACTTGCGATGAAGATAATTGTTAATAATACAGCTTTCAGTTGCTGTAACAACAATACAATTTTAGTTGTGCTAACTGTAAATTTCTCTCAGTGTCATATTATCCGAAGAGAATTTGAAACATTTTTTATCTATCAGTTATTTAAACATATTAACATATAATGACATATTAAAAAAATGGAATACTTTATTATATAGAATAAAGATTTATTTTCTTGTATCAAGATAAATGGTCTGTTGTAAATTAATAATTTTTGTTATAAATAACTTGCATTATTTACGTTATAAAAGATACATTTAAATCAAATATTACATATTATTCTGATTTTATTGCATATCACAAAATTTTACTTTGAAAAAAGTTATATAATAAATCATCTACATTAGATTAATCACAGGTTTAATTTAATTATTTCACAATATAATTAACTAGTTAGATTTAAAAAATTTAAGACAATAATGTTCATATCAAAAATTGTGACACATGGTCAAATTAAATATAAGCATTTTTTTACATAAACTGTTGGCTGAAAATCATGACCAAAGAGAAAAAATGTTTCTTGTACACGAGGAAAATTAAAAAATATACTTAGTAATTTAATAATAAGGGCTCAGATTTAAATTGAAATATATACTATTTAATTTGCAAGCCTTAAAGCATACAAATTGAATATATTATTAATTTTTGTATAAATGTTCTTAACGTATTATCTCTATACAATTAATGCATTATAAATGTAATTTTAACTTTTTCTCAATTATTATTTTTAACTGAATTCCACTGGAGATGAAATTCTAGTGGATGTTTCGCATAATTGACATTTCTATTGGGTTTACACCACTTTTAGAGTACATAGGCCTCTACAATAAGTAAGATAAGTTGTTTCCTTACATATATTGTAAAGTTATGTTACTAATAATGGCACGTACATTTGTATCTCTGCTTTTTATATATCCTTTAATATAAAAAATCATAAATATTATATTATCTTTTATCAAAGTATGAATTAATGACAATGTTTACTGTTCAAATAATAAAACGATTTTCGGTCAACAAACAGAAAAAGTTAAAATATCATTTAGCTTGTAAGCCACTTATGCCTAAATAACCTTGTCGTTACAAAGCCCTAAATGTTAAATACATTAATAGTTCATAAGTTAAATGATTTAACCAGTTGTTGACACAATCAAGCACCAGTAGTTGATATTAATATGACAATTGTTACAAATGATATTTATTATATAAAAGTTGGATTGTTACATATCTTTTACAATATAATTTGGACAAGACCAGGTATCATAAAATGGCAATAAAGATTGTGTTCCTTCAGTGCTAGAAAGTGTTAACAACTCGGCAGTCAACTCTATTGAAAGAGTAAAAAAATCTAGAATATATATCACAATAATCTTATCTGAAGCCAATGTAATAAAAATATGAAGAAACCAGCTTTTCAATATGGCGCTTCAGTTATTCCTTTAAAACACTTGTAATGTTTCATAACATTCATTGTCTCTAAATAGTTTTCGGATTAATTCACGCAGAAAAAGGCTGTTTAAACTGTCACCTTATTAAAAAGCAATTTAGTATCAATAAATAGTAACATAATAATAAAAAGTACTTATAAATAAGAATTTATATTTTTTCTGCGTGTGTTATCAATACAAATATAGAATACTGTCGCGGGTATTTATTTTCTAAATTTCTTATTTTTGTTATAATTTATGAAATACTAATCAAAAGATTAATGATTAAAAAAAAGAATAAAATGTTTTCAATATACTGGATTTTATCATAATTTCCTTAGTATTGTTGTATTTTTTAAAAAAATTAAAATTATGAATAAGTTTATAATTATTGATATAAAAAGCTAACGACTAACAAATTACGTTTATATAATATAATACAAAATTAAAATAAAAATAAAGGTTATAATATAAATAATTATATCATACAAACCTTCAGGCCTGAAACTTTTATTAGCTGCCATAATATTATCATTATTAACAATATGATGCGGTAAATAAATACATATTTCTCATATGTACACAACATAATAAAATGGTTTCGTTTTAGTTACATTTCGTACACGGAGAGAAAAGATTATTAAAAATTACTGACATTGTTAGTAAACTGGTTATATATTTGCAAAATTTGAGAAATCATTATCTTAAGTTAGCAAAACGTACCAATTTGTTTACAATTATTCTTAGAAAACTGACACTTTTTACTAACTTAGAATAGTACTTACTTTTTCCAGTATAAGACCAGTTTACTAGCAATGTCAGTAATTTTTATTAATCTTTTTTCTCCGTGTACGGTGCAAAATGTTAAATAAATGTTCTATATGAACATAGGAAAAGTATGTACTTTTTAACAGCATTGTTATTTATAATGATATTATTATTTTTTGTCTGTTTACAGGCACAAAGGTTATTTTTGTATAAAATCCAGTTTTATAAACATACCCTGCATGTATAGTAATATGAAAGTTATTATTAAGTTTCTAATCGAATTCAGGTGATAATTCGTTTAGATAGAAATCCAAATCATCAAAGCTTCTTTCAAGATTTCCAGGTTCATAAGCATTTACTGGTGCTGTAAAAAAGAAGAAGAAATTAATTAAATGGAATAATATCGAATTATAAATTATACAAATTGTATCTATATATATTAGAGTAGAATCGGAATTATGTCCCTAATACGATTACTAATTAGACTGTCATAAAAAGTAAAAATATTGATTTTAATTACCTTGTATTATTTGACTAGAGTTGTCAGTTTGATAATACTGATTGAACTGTTCATCATTGATCCTTTGGTGATCAGAATTCAGTGGTTGAGAATTCTCTTGATTACTTATTGCAGAGTTATTTTGATTATATAGGCAAAGATTAGGTTCAGACCTGAATATATATTGTCCATTGTTATATATGTGTTGATTATTTTGAGGACCAACGTTAATTTGTGCATCTTGTATAGATGGGTTATTTTGTGGTGGGATGTTCATTTGAACAATTTGTTCGGACTCATATTGTGCGCTTGTTCCAAATTGTTGTTCAATTATTTGTTGTTTGTATTCAGAACCCAAATTTCTAAAACGATAAAACATGAAATTAGAATAATACTATGTATACTTCTCAAACGTATGAAATATACTTTTGTTTGCCTAAATATATGTATGTGGAACTTAGACATTAAAAATGACAAAGCAACAAGTTTTTAAGTGAACAGTACTCAGTTTATTTATTCTTTTGAAAATCGTTCCTTTCCTTTATATCTTTTTCAATGTATTCTTTAGTTTGCTATAAGATGAAAAAAAAGTAATACTTACTCATTCCTGTAAGATTTTGATGAAGCCCCGTAGGCTGATGATCGATCAAACAATGGATCTGTAATAATAATCAAAGATAATATATCATAATTAAACAATTTTGTTTACTTTATTGTTATAACTAAGAATTGTATCAGTGTTTCATTAAAAAGAAATTGGATCCTTTCTATCAAGATGATTATTTTTAAACTGCACTTAATTTACAATAATTTTCTAATTCGTATTGCATGCTTTATCTCTACCATGCTTGTATCGAAAACCTCCTATACTAATGATTACTTACTATTATTTGTTTCATTAAGATTGTCTAATCTGGCTCGCTTACATACAGTATAAATTTCAGTGTCCACACTGTCATCTGCACCACAATATTTGTTTATATTAATATTTGATGACAATCTTTTTAATGCTGCATTGGACGAATTACTTTTATAAATTCAAACAGTAATTATATATATATTTATAAAAAATATATCGATTTCATATATTCAATTCCCCTGTTAAGAAGGGGGGTGTAACAAACTTAATACTTACAATTTAACATTCCAAACGGAGTATATTTAAATAATACTTACAGGTTGAAATGGGCAGAAATTGAAATTCCACGGGATTGCTTATGGCTCCATCGGATGGTCTCTTTAGTTGGACAAAAACTTTAACCGGATGTTTTATTTCAAGATGTTTATATTGGGGTGTCCGAAATATTATTGCCGACTGTTTATGCACATCCGAGGATGCAAAAACACCGAATCCTTCCCACTTTAAGTTGCCGTTAAACGTTTCAAAAAAGCGAATTTGTATGTCATCTTTGGATATCTTTTCACAAAGAAGAATCATCTCCAACCCCCCGTTAACTTTTCCGGAATAATGACTTAACTTGGTAATTGCCAAGTCAAACATTGATTCTGAAATAAACAAAAAGTTACAAACTTAAGTCTAACATCCATTCAAAGATGACAACGATTAATTTATTAATCATTCCTATATATCTAATTATATTGACCAGTAAATAAATAAGTCACACAGCTGTAACAATAATTACTTGAATATCATTTTATCCAATTATAATTTTAACTTTAATATATCTTACTTTTATCATATATAACGTCCGAAACCACAGGCTCTAGTGTAATAACACTTTTATTTTCCATTACAATGAATCCCTGGAAAGCTAATCGGATCGAATTTAAATCAATTTCCGTTAGATTATACTTATGATCATAACCACCTGAAAATTCGAACCAATTTTAATAAGCCATTGTATACAATCATCAAGGGTGGTGGCAGCCACCCGACGAGCCAAGTCAGTATATTTTAATTAAAAAAAATCATAACTTTTCTTATAATTTAATTAAGATACAAAAGATCAAAGTTCGAGGCAAAGTGGTGATAATGCTGATGTTGATATTGACTTTGTTGATGTTGTTGATGATGATGATGATGACGATGGCAATAACGAAAAATTTTGACGATAAAATAACAATGAACATTGGTGAACGAGCAAGTCTCCACTGAGAAAAATAAAATAATAAAAGCTACTACACTTTCTGGCATTCTGAGACTCTATGCTCCAATGTTGAGAACATGACCATACAGTCCGGTAAACGGTATCACTTTTTCAAGTACTAATTACATGAACTCTGACACCTCTTGCAACATTCGCAAACATTATTTTATACAGGAGTCCAGGATTACTATATTATTTTTCTCAGTGTACTTTACTCGAATTGTTCTCCAAATTGAGTCACACCTTACTTTCAATCACACTTTCTTTTCTCTCTCAAAATCAACTTACTATTAAAAGGATCGACTTTGAGCGCCTCCCTATCCTCAATCGATTTGACGACGTCCTTCCTCTTAACACACTGGATGCCAAGGTCACTGAAGTTCACCACTTCTCCGCCGTCCACGGTGACGCAGACCACCCCGTCCCTCGAATTTTCCTTCGAAGTTATTTTATGGGGGTGGACGCGATATGGCAGATTTTCGGTCACACACGATATCACGATCTTGACCTTGCCCGTGCAATTGTGCACCTTAATCGTGGGAAAGGTCTTTTTCTCCGCGGTGCTGTGTATTCCAGGAATTTTGCCGGCAGGTCGACCTTCGCACTGGTACCTGAACCGTGTCGCTTTACTGGCGGGCTGCTCGATGATTTCGATGTAAGGCATCCGGGAACGATGGTCGAAAAATTGCTTCAATTGCGGCATCAGCATCGTCGATGGCTGCATCGCCTGTTGCATGGAATGAAATCGCACTTGGTAAGGCGAAGGGTGCGGAAAAGCCTGGCGGATCGGCGGCGCTTGCAAGTGATTCTTCGATATGTTTTCCAATGGCAACATTTGCGGATAATTTGTAACGTTCAATCTGCCGTTGTTTTGACTCTGTCCACGCGGTCTCATGTAAGGAGTCGTCATTGTTGATAGCGCATAAGTTGCCTTCTCGATGTTTTTATTTATTTTATTGTTATTTTGCATGAAATGAATGTACTGTAAAAGAGGTATCAATTGTTTAGGTTTATTAATGGTAGTGCGTAAACTTTGCAATCGTGCAGTGAGAAAAGTGCGAGGGAAAATGTTATAGTTTATAACTTTGTTTTGGATAATATCGGTGGCTCTTGGGAATGAAAGGATAACTATTATTGTTGCGATAAAATTGTTATTCCTTTATTCGAGAGAATCATCGATATGTTGGTTTTTGAATAAATATTGTTGTTTTTAAAAGCAAAGATATCAGTTTTAAATGTTGTCTTTATATACTGTAAAAAAAAAAACTAAGAATTACAGTGCTAGTATTTTAATATGCAGCCATATATATGATATAGGAAAAATATACCAGTATAGTGAAAATTGTGGTAAATAGCATCAAAGTATTAATTTTCTGTTTCCTTTTTCTGATTTCCTAATTTCCTTTGTTTCCTATATAGTATACATGTTCGCACATTAAGATTCCAGTACAATAATTTTTTAAGTATTTTTTTGTTCAATATACTTAAAACTTTGCTCCATTTTCCTTTTAAACAACATAATACTTTTTATCATAATTGTTTCAGTGCATTATAACGAAAGAGAAAGTGTTTTCCAGAGAAAATATTTCTTGGAAATATCTCCAGACAAATTGAAAACTCTTTGAGTTGTTTGTTCACAGTTTCATGAAACATTTCTCGCACAACAACTCGGACATTATGTGCAAAAGAAAATATTTTTGGTCATTATACCCATGATGATTAAGAAACATTAATACTCCAGTTATAGTTTGTAATTGTTTAAAGACGAAAATATAGTTATTGGATCAATAGTCATTTTATGGCCTATTTCCATTTTGTAACTGACAAGACAGTAAAAATTATTGCTATAAGTACACAAGACTGGCAATGTAAACAAATAATTCGGGCACTTTCAATTTATCTGGGAATTTGTCGTATTTCCTCCGAATTCGTTCAAAAAATATTTCTAACTATTTGAGTTTATTTCTGCACGGATAAAAGTTTTATTTGAAAATATACATAACATTAATGTTTACTGTTTGAATATTAATATATATATAATATGCGACAATTCAATATATCTTCCATATGTTTTTCATATATGCCGCATATATGTTCCATATGTTTTCCATGTATGCCCAATACTGTTCCATATATATCTCATTTATGGTTTTCATATATCCCATATATGGTCTACATATATGGTCCATACATGATCAATATATGTACTTTATCTGTTTCATATATGTTCCATATATACCGCTTATATGTTGCATTTTTGAGATATACACCTGAACTGTTCTAACAGTTTGAACGCATTCGAACATGTTTGAATTATAAAATTTCTGTACTGTTTGAACACTTAACAATAGTAATTCGAATTACAACAAATTTCAATATTCTACCTTAAAAAATAATTTCAAGTTTCAATTTATTTCGACCCTTATCAATTATTCATCAATTTATATAGTTTTAGATCATCATTCTTATAGGCTGCTATTCCTGAAATAAACATAAACAATAAGAATACATTGACCAGAATTTTATTATTGTTAAGCATTAAAATCTATCCTACATATTTTCTAATTATTTAAATATTTTTCATTCGTACAATAAAAAATGAGTATTACCTTGCTGATATAGTCAACATATTGAATGGTACACACTGTACGTTGAATAACTGAAACGTCGAGAAATTTACAAATTCGAAACCGAAAATTTCCAGACATCTGCGTTTCAGTTGAATTTTAATGAGTCATATTGCAAATACTGCATATTAATATTGCAATATTTATATTTAATGAAAAGTGAAAGGAAAATCTTTAACGGACGAAAAAGAATTTCTTAAATGTATATCAAATAAAAATATATTGATTATTTATTTTGTTAATATAAATTAACAATTTATAAATGTATCACCGGTTTGAAAGTAAAATGGAACTTCAACAAAATCCATATCAGAGTTGATTAAATTGCCGCTCTTATTGCCATCACATACCACGTTCCATAAAATTATAGAAACGAAAGATCGTGCTGTAACTTTTCGGGGTTTGTCATATGTCAACTTTTTTCGAAGTTGTAACTTTCCAGAGGTTCTAATTTAATGGGTTCAACATAGCTTAAAAAGCAGATAATTGTCAGCGAGTGAGAAATAATTTGAATCTTAATTTTGCGCAAGAAAAGTGCAATAATTGATAGTGGTATGGTAATATTTAAGGCGGTTCAGTACTATAAAAGTGAACTATTACCAACAGTAATTAAATTCTCATTTGGTTATTTCCCGCAAATTAAATAATACACTATATAATATACAAGTATATTTAATAATAAAATTGATCATTTTTCACATTGATTTTTAGATGAATAATATTTTCAATCTGTTTCTGTGCGTAATTTATTAGATAACCATCAAACTTAGAATATTTTTCACTTAACTTGTTTTTCAGAGTAATTTTAACGGAATAACTCAAGAAGACGTACTTCGTCTATCAAATACGTAATTATTAAAGATATTTGAAAGAAATAAACAGGATGTCGTCTTTCTTACGCACATGCGATATCGGAACAATTTACTACACTGAGAGAAATTTGCTTAGTACGCCCAACTAAACACTTTAAGTTATTGTTTAATAAGTTGGTCTAAATAAATTTATAGTTGGAGAAATCAAAAACTATAGTTGTGATAACTTATTCAATTACAACTTTCTGTTTTAGTTGTTTTTTTTTTTGACATACACTGATAGAAATGACTAGCATTACATGGAAATAGTAGTCTGTCTACACATATATGTTTATTGTTAACAGAAAATGTATTTCTATTTACCATGCATTTTTCTTCTGGTGGGCATACTGATATTCCTATACATATATGTAGGAAAAAACAATACATATACTTAGTTTAAGTATATTCAATAATGCTTGTCTAAGAAATATTTACATATGGTTACGATAGGCATACGGTACGGTTTTCACAAGTTTACATGTCAATGTTGCAAATATATTTTATACCACTACCATAGCAACAGTAATTAAATAAAAGATAAATAACATCGTATTTCTATGTCGCGTATCTGT
>JABFPN010000243.1:0-56279 GCA_022817305.1 Leptoteleia sp. ZL-2020 | reverse complement strand
GTTTCACCATAAACCGATGAAAATCAGGTGCTCAACGCTTGGTTTAACCTAAAAAACCGGAAAACCCATGTTAAATCCCATTTAAAATTGAACCTGCGTGGGGGACGGTTTATTATTATTTTTTTCGGCTTTGCGTTGCATCATAATTATTTTTTCGGCCTCTACTTTTGATTTAAGGGGAGCACTCAAAAAAATCGGGACTTTTCAAAAATAAGGACCACCCTAGTAAAGATTTATATCTTTATTGCAAACTTTATATGAATTGAATATTTATTCTTGCAAATTAGTTTGAATTTCATAAAAAAATTTTAATTTATAACAATAAGAATCCAATTCTTAGTCAATTTTGATTGATAATTTTTCATTGAAAATTATTATGAACTTCAAACGCAACAAGAATATTATGTAAATGTTTGTTTGATTTCAAGCAATATATGACGAAATCATGTAGTGATACATGATCGCATTTTGCAACTATAGAGAACAAAAAGTAAAATACAACATCACGTTAAAGGAAATAAAGAAAGTAGATACGAGAGGCGAATGTACTGAAACTATTACTTTTTACATCGCGTACTTTGTTGAATCGCTGCCATTTTACAGTACCAATAGATAATTCGATATATAAATTGATTATTATATATAATACAAATTGGGTATTGAATGCAATGCATTGATCGAAGTAAACTTTTTAAGAAAATACACAATTTATTTTATTAATCAGATTTACTTGATGATTTTTGAAGGAAAATACAAAAATTAATTATTACATTTCGTTTGCGTGTGTAAGATTAAAAGAATTCTTATAACTAATTTTCTTATAAGAAAACTGCGATATTTGAAATTGCATAATGAATAAATACAATTTTATGAACATTTTTAACACATATTCAGAATCTTAACCACTGGGCCAGGGCTAAGAATTTTAACACATTATATGTAATCTTAATTTTTTTTGTTATATAAACTGTATTTATAACATTTGTAACGATCAGTTCAAATTGTATAATATATTTATGTTCAAACGAAATCAAAGTTGTTGTTTTATTGGAAAAGCCAATTTCATTTATTAGAAAACATATAAAATAACTTTGTAGTAATTAGTACAACCAGTATTATCTGCCCTTCAACTTTTCATTTGCCAATTATTATATTGATATTGGTCATGCGTTAAAAGCGATATATTTCTCTGAATAACTGTTTTGGAGAAAGCAAAATTATGATTTGAAATATAATCGGCGATAATAATATTTAAACCACCAGGGCCAGGCTGATTTTGTTGTATCCAATCCAAAATGATTTGACGGTACTTTATTCCCAAACTACTGTGCAGATCTCCGCAAATATGTCTCAAAACGTAAGGCGTATCAGGAGTTAAAAGACACTGCGAAACAAATCCCATATTTCTGGTTCTTTCTTGTAATGTTTTATTCAAAAATTCCAGTAGTTGATCTGTGTTTACTGTATCTGGCCAAGGAGTAGGCCACAATCCACTTGGCCATACGGACATCTCGTTTCTTGCTATAAGATTTCTATAAATAACTAAAACTTGGTATTTCATGGAATTCATCCACTGAAGTGAAACGTTCTCCAATCTGTTGTAAGCTGGACAAATTTTTTTCTGAAAAATTTGTTTAATACATTCTACCACGCTACGGTGGTGAACTTCTGTGAAGGAATAAAAATGCTGAAAGTCTAAAATAATAATTTCGTCTGGGTGATTTGATAACCAATCGTTCACCTCTTTTAATGGTTGAGTGATTTCAGAACCATATAATCCGTGTACAAAAAATGTTTCAATACTTTGTGGTTTTGTGGCTAATCGTAGATCAAAATATCTGATTCCTCCATTTAATTGTTCTTTAATTGTGTCATATTGTGTGACGCACCAATTGAAAACGATTGGCTTAGTGATTGCTGCAAAACAAGTGCCTAAAAATTGAATAAGGGCTGATTCGTCGGGACCTATATCGTTGTAACGTTGAATCGTGTAAGTCATGGAATCATGAGAACCTGCAGAAGTTGAAATGATTAAATAAGCACGTGAGAAAACGGTTTATTGTTATGAGTTATTATTAAGACAGATATGAGTCAACGTTACATTGATCGGATAAATAGTGTAATGGGTGATTATAGGGTTGGGTTGAATTCATTATGATTGATGATATTGAAATGATGATGTCAACTTAATCTAAGAAGTAGACGATTTATGCTTTTGAAGATTTTAATTTAAAAGTATAGAACTTTCTAAAAATTGTGTTTTAGGCGATATTTTATATCCCCTTAAAAGATAAAATGTTTAGATTTTTTTAATATATTTTTAACATACTTAATATTTTTGACATAAATATTTATTACATAAACAATAACATCAAGATGTGATAATCATTTGTGCTAATTATATTTAAATTAACATATTTTAAATTTATTTATCTAAAACTACTTTTATTTTTAATGTAATATTTATTTTCTTGATCTTTATGAAGGTTTTAAAAGTGAAAATATCTGTAATTAAAATCATAAAGACTATTTTAAGGACATTTCATAGAAGTACTGAGAGTTATATTTATTTAAAATATTTTATATTTTATTTTGTTCGCAAAAGAAAACAAAGTTATTAACTGTCAATCAAACGTTCATAATGTCTTTGAATGGCTCTAAAAATAATATAAGCATAATGTTTAATTTTTCATTATCTGTTTTAACCTTACATTATTAGAGATACTTTAACAATTACTTTTATTTTACGTTTATAATGACAAATTTTTATGTTAACTTTTACAATATTCACTAATTGTACACTTATGACAGTATATTTGGATAAAAATGATTTCATTTTAGTATGTGTCACAAAGTTTTTAATAATTTATTCTGAATAATTTTAACAATATCTATAAAAGGGAATTTTCATAAATTATATTATTTCCGTTGACTTCAGGGCCCAATTTACAGTGCCACAAAAATTACAATAAAAAAATCGTAATTTATGTTCATTAAATTACAAATATTAAAAAAAAATCACAATATTTATATTGATTATTTTTTAACTTTGATTGTACTTTCGCTGTAATTATCTGTTTCACCCTCAAGTTACAACTAAATTCGTTAAACAATGTTAATCAATAACTTATTGGTTAATAATTTAAATATTTACTTAAAATAAGTAACAAATTGCTGTTATTATTATTTATCAAAACAAATTTTCTAGTCCATAATCAAAATCTATACATTTTATTTTTACCGGGGTTTTTTTTGTTTTAAATTTACCGGGTATCGCCAGGTGGATTATAGGCAGAGACCTCAGAGACGCCGGAAGTCGTGTCATCCATAGTTCAAGATTCTCGTGCAATATAGGTTCCTGCTGTGTCTTTACGTGACCGGACATTTCCATCGCGTCCATCATTTTGCTTTAAATCTCAACGTAAACAGCGATGAAACAACAATGTACAAACAAACGATGTGTTGAAGTTTCTGGCTTTGAAGTGGTGGTTTGACGTTTGGTCTCTTCTCTGTTTCGCATTACCCCCTCCTCTTGTCCTTGGCATCCTATGCTACCCGGTGCACGCGACGAATCCCATTATTTCTCGCTATTGTATTGATTGTTATTCGCGTTCTCACAAATTTATGTAATCGCAATTATTAACCATGAAATTACTTTGTTAAATTTCTTATAACTGTGTTCAAGGAAAAATGCATAATTTCCTTTTTTGTTCATTGCCATTTTTGTTGCTGAAATATCTTGATCAACGTAGTGCCCCGGCTGTTTATATTTTATTGTAAACATGTATTACTATTTAATTTATTAATATAATAATATTCACTTTTTATCCAGACAAAATCTACTTATTTTCACATTTTATAAAATAAAATTTGTGCAGTTGATGAGATAATTCGACGTTCATGTGCCATAGGAGTGAACAATTGAATGAAATTGTAGTTTGATAAAGTAGGTCAATTTTTCAATAGCAATATTTAAATAAAAGGAAAAAAATTTGATCTTCACTGGAAATTCCCCTACAGGAAGATTTGATTTTAACTTCTGAAGTAATGATACCAATGTCGATTTACGGTATATTCAAAAGGACATTTTAATCAATTTTATATCCTGAAGGTAACAATAAATAGGAGAATAGAAAATATCATATGGAAAATGAGAATGGGCATTAAAAATATAATTATCGCGACCTGATAGTTCTTATCTAAATTATTCCTATTACATCGACTTTTTGTTGAAAGAAGTAGAAAACTATTACACTCACAATTTCACTTATTAATACGTATGTAATTGTTAATACAAAATTTGTTAAACATGCAGATAAACATGTTTTTTTTTTATTGGTAAAAGTTCAATGACTAGGCCACGACTCCCACGATGATACTTTTATAAATAAATTTAAAAGATTTCCTTGTAGACACAGTTTGTGATATTAACTTATGTCATATCATATTATATCATTTCTCAGCAAATCAGTTTATCTAATATTTTTAAAACAATTTTCTGCTGAACCGAGAGAAATTTATTAGCAATTCACACTATATTTTATAACTCGGGAATATGTGTGCATTTATAGTATTCCTTATAATATGATCTACAATTAAAAATAAATATTTGTCAAAATTATTAAAGAATAGATGTATGTTACATGACAGAAATCAGTCACATGCATTATCATCACTTTACGTCTCCTAGAAAAATATTGGTTTTCGTTAAAGTAGTGTGAATATGAGAAGGGTGCAGATTGAATGCACCCAAGCACAGATATTTGTGAAATAAAACCTATATTTTTCAGCATAGAAGGTGGTAAAAGGTGACTACAAGGAAACGGGTGCTATTCCTAGATAATATTTTATTTAAAGACTATGTCATATTATAAGAATTATTATAAATGCACGCACACATTCCTAAATTATTATAAAATATAATAGCAATTACCAAAATTTAAATTCAAACCTCTACATTGAAATATCAAAAATTCCAAATGGTTGCAGCTTTGTTATTTTAATACAAAGCATAATTTTGTAAGACTTATATAACATAATTGCTAACTATTCTTTAAAAAGCTTAAAAATAAATTCAATGATAATTACAAGAAAATGTTCATTGAAAGAATGCGTCAAGAATGTTGAAAGTACTTTATTTCATATTCCGTATATTTCAAATGAAACGCTGAGTGAACTAAATATATATACATATATTTATGGCAAAGGAGAGTGACCTCTGTCGCGAAATATAAAAGCGATTGATTACGATGACCTAAGTCAGCGCCTGGTTTACGCCACCTACGAGAAATTGCATATGTGTATTTGCGGGGGATATTCGCAACAAAACGACGCGTGTTGCCGTTATTTTTCACACCTTGGCCAGGACCTCAAAGTTTAAAACGATGGCACACTTTCATAATGTACTTTGCAAGAATATATGTATGTAAATTTATTTTTAGCTGCACTCGCAGCAACAATTGAACGGTCTCCAATTGTGTTATCTGGATTTGAAAAGTGGATCAAATTTTTATAAACTTTTTTTTAATTCTATATGTTTATTTATTATTATTACGTTATTATTGTATCATTTTCACAGCTTTAGTATTATTTCTGTACTTTTTTAATAATAATATGATTAATAATAATGTAATAAAAATATATTTTTATTACTCCATATTGAAAGTTCAAATATTGATAAATACTCTGTCATCATTTCTTAATTTATAATAAAAATTAACATGTAATGATATACGTATTTTATATGGATGTTTAATTAGTTTAAAAAGTAATATTATATTTTATCTGCGATGGTTATGCTCGCTGATTCTCACTAAAAATAAGCTTAAGTCATTTTCATAATGTGTTACGTAATTTAATATTTACCAACAATTGTATGTGCTTTTTGAGGTAATTTAATTAATGCTTGTAAATTTTAAATGGATACCATTTTTAGGTGTAAGTAAAGGCGATGAAGCGTTTAAAGAGTACGGTATTTCAGTCTTTTCGCACACATCTACTTTGCAGTTAAGTAGAAGTTTAATTATACCAACTTTTGTTTGATAAACAGCAAAGCGAGCACCTGGAATAAAATATAAAGTAAAAGGATAAAAGTTATAATTTTTTCGGAAAGTTAATATTTTGTTTTGACATTAACGCGAATAAACAATAACATTAAAATATAGTGTTTTGTCCAATACATACCGATACAATTTCTTGGACCATCACCAAAAGGAAGATAGTTCATCTGATGCCTATTTTTAAAATTTTCTTCACTAAATCTTTCTGGATCATAAACTTCTGGTTTAGGATAAATTTTTTGATCATGATGAATGGCGTAAATTGGAACTACTATCGCTTGACCAGCTGGAACTGTTACATTTATACGAGAAAAAGTATACTCATTAATTGATTTTCTCGTTAATTGAGGCGCAATGGGATATTTTCTTAAGGCCTCTGAAAGAAAGTTAATTTATTAAACGAAATTAAATTGATTCGAATAAAAGCACACTAAGAAACAAAGAAATACTAATATTTATAATTTTAATACTATTGTATATTTTAACAATACTACACTTGATAATTTGAAAAACATTTTCCGGTATTTATAACTGGAAATTGCATAATTTTTAAAGTTTACTTGTGTTAATAGTAAGCTTATTTACTTTTATAATGTATCCTCAAATTAGTATATATTTTATAAATGTAATTTATGATATTGCTTTTTTTCTTAGTGTACGATTTATCTACACACTACAAACCTTGGAAAACTTGATGTAAGTATGTCATAGATTTGACATTTTCATAAGTTAAGTTCCCATTGTCTTGCTTCAATATTTCCAAAATCTCATTTCGCAATTTATTTTGTATAGCATGATTTTGCGCAAGTTCGTAAAGTATATTACTCATTGTAGAAGATGATGTTTCGAATCCCGCGATGAAGAAGATAAAGGCTTGAGAAGCCAGGAAAGAATCCGTCACTTCTGAAAATCAAAGTTTTATATTAGATACATGTATTGTTAATATAATTTGAACGACGAGTCTGCACACTCGTACTTCTATAATTAAAATTTACTAGAATTCAGATGTGATCAGATCTGAATGTTTCTTGAATATTTCTATTATAAAATGTAATTTTGTTTAATCTTACCCATATCTCCTATTAAATTGGTATTCTTTTTCAAATCCCTTAAATTATCGACAAAATCGTTTCTCCTAATATTGTTCTTTTCACGGTATTCAATAGTTTGTTTCAGACTGTTAATAAAAAAATTCGTTATTTCAGAATCATGGAAAATGTAACCGAGTAAGCTGTAAAAATTTGGAAAGTAATCCCTAATTGTTAATTTTAAAACTCTCCACCAGGTTAACGAAAATATTTTCCGGCCTATTTCTCTAAATTCACTTTTTTCGTCCGATAGAGCGTTCATTTTCAATCCAAAAGCGCAGTTACCAATCACGTCTGTCGTAAATTTTGCAGTTAATTCTCTGACTTCGACTATTTTGCTTGAGCTAATTGAATTTTTTATATAAGCACTCAAATGATCTCCACATTCATTTATCACATAAAACATTTCTTTTAATTTTCCTGATGTAAAAATTGGAGACAATTTTGTCCTTAAAGCTTTCCAGCTTTTTGGTTCCAGGCTCACTAGGTGTTGTGAAAGCGGATCTGTTTTTTGGTATACTTTTCTATTGCGATACATCCAGTTAGAAAAATCTTTAATTATTACGTCTTTAATAATATCTGGATCTTTTAGCATAAGAATTGGAGTAGTTCTGGAAAAGAGACCTACTACAGGCTCATTAGGGAACATATCGTAATATTTCTTTAGTTGCTCCAACATAGTACATTTTCACAGTATTACGTTCTTGAAAGTTCCAAAAATTGGTAATGGTTTTGGGCCTTTTAATCCTCGCACTTTCCAAAAATTAAAATTTGAAACCAAATAGTAATGAAGAAGAAGAAGCAGGACTGCGAAGCCGCACATTATTTCAAATGGTCCCAGGTCCATTGTGCAAATTGTTTTACAATATGGATAAATAAGAAGAGTTTATATATATTTCAAATTAACATTTATGCCTGTAATAAAATAAACATGAGTTATGAAATGGAACATATTACTTTAGAGTATTAATTTTTAAATGAAATTTGTGCAAAATTTAAATAATCTAAGTTGCATTTATATACTTATCTGATTTTATACAATTTTAATAAATACATATCTTGAGTTATATAACTTGGCACAATTTACTGAAGTATTATAACGTAAATTAATACGCCAAATCATATATGCCTGTTAGTGTTTGAATACATTTTGTTTAAGTTGATTAATATAATATAATCAAGAAAAATAAGTATGGAATGTTTTCGTTTCGTTAAAAAATCAATCATGTCAATATATTTACTGCACATTTCCTTTAATTCAGTATATAAGTGTAAACCGTAAGTGTTATTTAAGGTATTAAATATTGAAGACCAAATGTTCAAATGGAAAGTAAATATAAAAATAAAAAATGAGCATTAATATACATTTCATACATACATATTTACCACAAAAATATTTTAATTTCATAACAATGTTGAATTCCATTACAAAATTTTGTTGCTTACAATTTGTTGATAACGCACTAACTATCGATAATATCAATTATGTTTACATCACAAATTTCCTTCACTAAATAATGCGAATTACTGAATGAAGAGTGCAATTCTCACGTCTTAAGTGGTTACACAAAATCACTGATACGTAGAGTATATATTTTATAGAATGTAGAGACTATATTTTATAGCGTAAAGTTGACACAATGATAAAGTATATAGCACGTTAAATTGTTCTTAATGATGACAAGCATAATTTTAATTACTTTGCGTACAACGTTAACCTTGCTTATTATTCAGTTCACATTTACTTTCACAAGTCACAATATTACTAAGTATAATTTGTTTCCTTTCACAATTAATAAGTTATTTTGAGATAAAAAATTATTAATTCATTTTTCTTGTTAATTAATTTTACAAAATTTGAGGAAAATTCCATGTTTTGGCATAAGTAAAAATCCTGCAGGATTGTTTTCGTAAGGTATCATTGTTTTTTCACAAATGTCAACTTTATATTTGTACAGCATATAAGCCAACCCCACTTTAGTTTGATTCACTGCAAATCTTGCACCTAAAAATGAGTAAAAAAAGGAAATTAAAATTTAATTCTTTATTAATAGAATACTGAATTACATTATTTTCACTTTTATAAATATAATTTTATCCTAACTAGAAGCAGATTGTTTATTTTCATATTTGCTCAAGAATATATTAGATTTTCTTAACTCCTAATAAACAGTGAACATTTCCTTAACGAAATATTTATTTGTTTTATTCCTGATATTTTCAGGTGACCAAATAAAAGGTCGAAACGTTAATTAAGTTAATTAATGCATAATTAATTTAGTCTGTTGTACAACAAAATACGGTCGAAAAACACATTGACAATTAACTTATATCTTATTAAAAAGGAATTGATATAATTTTCGTAATCATATTTGTAATTTATTTTTAATTAAGTTACAATATCTTACCAATACAATTTCTTGGTCCATCGCCAAAAGCTAAAAAGCTCATTGGGTGACGTGCTTGGACAGCTTCATCTTCAAATCTTTCTGGGTCAAATTTGTTTGGATTAGAGTATATCGATGGATCGTAATGGATACCATACGTTGAAATAATGATGACTTGTCCTTTTGGTATACTAATATTTGTACCATTAAACGTATAAGGTGCAGATGATTTTCTTGATAATATATGACCTGGCGGATATTTTCTCAAAGTTTCTGAAAGATTATAAAACGCTAATACAATTTCATTTTTAAATAAATTATTTATATAAAGCGTAATGTTTACTATAAAGTCAAGTTCATTTTCGAGTTAGTTTAAATTTTGTTATTATTTTTACCTTGAAAAACTTTGTGCATATATTTCATATTTTTTATACTCTCGTACTTCAAAGTACCACCATTATTCATAAATTCATTATTTATTTCTTCGCGCAGTTTATCTTGAACATCATGATGTTGCGCTAATTCGTAAAGTGCATTACTCATTGTTGTAGATGATGTTTCAAAACCTGCGCCGAAGAAAACAAAAGCTTGCGCAGCCACGAGGGTGTCAGTCATATCTGAAAAATGATTATGCAGAATGCAATAATAATGTTTCTTGTATTTATAATGCATTATTATTTTCAATATAGTACACTTTATTTGATTATTTATTAATTTATTAATTATTGCCACGAAATTATTTATAAAGTTGTAGTTATAAATTGTTACCTATGTCTTTAATTTGATCCGGATTATCTTGAATATCTCTTAGTAAGTCCACAAAATCGTGCCTTCGAATATTATTTTTCTTTCTGTATTCAATCGTTTCTTTGATGCAATTCACAAAGAACTCGGTTTCTTCTTTATCATAAAAAATTCTCCAAAACAAATCGAAGAATCCAGGAAACGAGGTCTTGAGTCTGAATTTGAGAATTTTCCACCAGTCCATTTCGAAAATTTTCTTCCCCCTTTTACGAAATTCGCTGTCAGTTTCAGATATCGCGTTCATTTTTAAACCAAAAGCGCACGATCCGATGACGTCGGTAGTGAACTTGGAAGTCAAGTCGCGTATTTCAATTGGTTCGCCGATTATTATATTTTTTTCCATGAAATTGCTAAAATCCTGTGCGCATTCGATAAGAATATAAAACATCTCTTTCAATTTTCCGGAAGTAAAAACTGGAGATAATTTGTTTCTTAAAGTTCGCCACTTTTCAGGCTCGAGAAATAATAAATTTTCTGTTAACGGTTCAGCTTTGACATTTATTGATAGTCCACGATCACTGAAGATAGAAAAGTCTTTAATCAAAACATCTTTAATAAGGTCAAGATCCCTTAACAATAAAATTTTTCTACCCATTGAATATATTCCGACCATAGGCTCGTTCATATACTCTAAGTACATTTTTTTCATGAAATCACCAAACGACAATTTTAGGAATATAACATCTTTAGTATTTCCAAATATCGGAATGGTTTTTGGACTTTTCACTCCTAGTTCTTCCCAAAATGTTGGTATTTTGAAAACGTAATGATAGATCAAGTAAAATATAGTAATTGCGACGGCAATGTATACCGTTAATTCCATTTTTTGAGATACCTGGAAAAGAAAAGTTTATTCATTATTTTTCTAGCATATTTATAATTTTCGAAAAAACCATGTTCTTTTTTTTAAGATGTTTCTTTAATGAAATAAATGCTAGATTTATAGATTAATCAGTGATTTTCCTTAAAAAATAATTAACCGAAAACCGATAAATGCACACCTATTCCAGAGTTATTATAAAATATCGTAGCAACTATTAATAAATTTCTCTTAGGATATGAGCAGGACATTTGAATGCTTTTATATTGTGCTATCGGGCATTAAAAATACGGAACACCTGCGTCACAAGCCTGAAAACTTTTTTTCCAGCAAAATTATTGACAATTTGTAAATATTATGTTTGCAGAAGAGTAGTTTGGGATGGATACAATAAAAAATTATGGAAGCATAATGGCCAAGATCTTGATTTAATATTGCCAAAATGTAGTTAAAACCTGGAAATAATACTGGAATAAGTGTGAGTTTTGGGATTCTACAACTGGTTATAAATAGAGTAATAATAGATCCAGTTTTTTTATCGAGCAATAAGGTTTCGTGAAAGGTAAAGAGGAAGAAAATAAACAAACACGTTATTTTCTGATAAATGTCAGTTTATTTTTTTTTTTTTTCATATCGTGAATACTAATTTGTGATATACAACTTGAGATTACTTAATACTACTAAAATTAAGGCTGTTTTACAAATAGTAATGACAAAGTTGAAATAGCAAAAATGTTCTCATAAATAATAATTGTTGCATAAATACATAAATAATAATAAAACAACGCACAATTAAAATTTTCATCAACATATACTTACCAATAAAGTTATTCAATGTCGACAGCACTAAACAAGTCTAGCGTATCTTCAACTTCTTACTCAATACTAAAGTATCTACAATGTTCAAACGTTGAAGATAGTACAATATTAAATGATGACTTTGAGTCAAGATAGTCTTGTTCAATTACAGTTGATATGTATTTAATAATGAATTTAGTAATATAAGTCAATAATTAGAAATAGATTCATATTAAGTGAATAATAATACTTTCATTTATCTTGTTGATAGAACGTTTGAATGAATTTAAAAAAAGGTCGAAGAAAATTATTTGTCATTTATAACATTTTTATTTGTACTTTCAAAAATGAATTTTGTATTTAATCAAAGTTCCGGATTTTAAATTTGGTTTAAGATATTAATAAAGCGTTAGACAATATATGCCAAGCTAAATGATTAATCTAGTCGATATTTAATCATGATACAAAAATGTAAACAATAGTGTCAGTATTACTCGACATATCGGCTTTTCAGATATATGGCTATAAGCATTAATGTTTTGTATTGAGAGTTGAGATAAAGGAAAAAAGACAAAACGTGAATGCGTATAATTGCACGCAGTTTAAGAGTACACAAAAGCTTTTGCGAATTTACTTAAGTGCATGTTGTGTTGCACGCGCAGAATGATAATATCTTGAGAGCAGTGCGATCTTAAATTATATTTTAAAATGTTTTTATCAAATTAAATTATCGATATAATATTTATAATATTGATGTGGTAATAAAATATTATTTATTTTGTAGGTTTATTACGAACGAAGATTTATGAGTAATATATACATGTAAATAAAGAATTAATTCTTAATTATAGTAAAATAAATTTAATTAAATTGAATAGTAAATATTACAGATTATGTTTCAATAGATTACATAATAAATATATCAGTAAATAAAATCTGTATCAATGAATGAACATTGCTTGAAAATGTATTGTGTTTATTACTTTCATTCTAATAAAACATTCATTCATTACTTGATGCATTTACACGGAGGAAACTATAATGTAATGTTTTTAAAAATTGGTGTAAAGGACTGTTGAATATGTCAATTTTTGTTACGTTTAAAAATAAATTTATTACGTTTCGAATGTAATATAAATTTCCAAAAACCTTATACGTTTATAAAAGTAGTAATATTTCTTTAATTCATCTCTAATGTAGTACAATAAAACTGAAGGTACGAAATAAACATCATAATTTAAGGTAGCTTTTCCTTCACGTGTCCATTCTTACATCTAAATGTACAATGACTGCTTAATTAAAGTGTTCATTGTTCAGGTAATTTATTAATTATCACCTTTTCTTACTTGCGCACAAAATGATAAATAAAATTCATACGATGAAAATGAAATATAATAAACATTCACTAACTTAGAATTTAAAACGTTATTTCACTATTTTCATTTGTTTAATCTCGTAAATTTCAGACGTATTCCGTCGATGGGCGATAAAACGTGCGCAGCCGGATGTTGTACGTAAGGAATTCTCGTCTGCTCGCAAACATCAACGCGATAATTCTCTAGTATTTTTGACAAGCCAGTTTTGACTTGATAGACGGCGAAACGTTCACCTGTTTGGACATATTATAACAAATTTATAATTCAACCTCAACTTTTCGGTTTAATCATTTATAAATAGTTGCATTTTACCGATGCAGTTTCTTGGGCCATCGCCAAAAGGTAAATAACTCATCGGATGCCTCGACTGTTTTGCCTCTTCCGTAAATCTATCTGGATCGAACACATCTGGATTCGGATAAATATTCGGGTCACGATGAATGCTGTAAACTGGAATCCAAACTTTTTGATCTGCCGGAATTGTTACTTTTGTTCCCGCGAAAGTGTACGGTTCCTGAGACTGTCTCATTAAATTCGGCACCACCGGATATTTCCTCAAGGTTTCTGTCAAAATGAGCGGTTCCATTTATTGACAATAAATTAAATCAAGTCAATGTACACGTATATAATGTCATAAATATGAATTTTGTTTTTGTAGAAATAATTACTTGAAATTCAGTTGAAAATCGTTTGAAATATTCAATTAAATATTTTAATATATCCAAGTATTAAATTAACAGATATGTGTATAATTTTTATTTAAATAATTCCACTTCTTGGACGTTAAAGACATGCAAATGTTTACCTTGAAATACTTGGTGCATATATTTCATATTCTTGATACTTTCGTACATCAGTTTGCCTCCGCACTTTTCTATTTCTGTCATAATTTCGCTCCGAAGCTTATCTTGAATGTTATCGTGCTGAGCCAATTCGTAGAGCATGTGGCTTATAGTTGTGGAAGACGTTTCGAATCCGGCCACGAAAAATACGAATGCTTGCGACGTTATCAAGCTTTCGGTCATTTCTAAATTGTAAAAGTGGAATATTTTAGTTTCTTTTGCTTAAAGAAGTATAGTTCGTATAAAAATAAATAAAATATTACCAATATCACCGTCTCCCAATTTGCTAGGGTTATTTTTCAATTCTCTCAGTATGTCAACGAAATCGTGTTTTACAATGCCATTTTTATCTCTGTATTCCATCGTCTGTTTAATGCTGTTTATGAAAAAGTTGTTCGTCTTCTTGTCTTGAAGCAATGGGGCCAACCATTCGTAAAGTTTAGGAAAGCTCTCCCTGAGACGGAATTTTATTATTCTGTACCAACTGGTTGCAAATATCTTTCTGCCCATTTTACGAAATTCGCTGTCCTTGTCGGACATAGCGTTCATTTTTAAGCCAAACGCGCAGGAACCAATGATGTCGGTCGTGAACTTGGCAGTAACTTCGCGCACTTCAAATGTTTCACCTTTATCGATTAAAGTTTCCAAATAAGTATGCAAATACTCACAACATTCTTGAATTATATAAAACATTTCTTTTAGCCTGCCGGACGTAAAAACGGGCGATAATTTGACTCTCAAAGGTCGCCATCTTTTTGGTTCTAAACTGAATAGATGCTGAGATAGTGGCTCGACCTTGTCGTGGATTGCCATACCGCGGTTCATAAAGTTGGAAAAATCCTTAATCAGGACATCTTTGATCAAGTCAAGATCCCTGATCAACAGTATTGGTAATCTTCTCGCGTAAATTCCAACCACTGGCTCGTCGGGATAAGCATGATATACGCTTTGAACGAATTCACTGATAGATTTTTTAACCAATATGACGTCTTTCAGATTCCCAAACAAAGGAAGTGGTTTGGGCCCTTTAACGTTCCGAGTTTTCCAAAAATTTGATGGCGACAGAAACGCGTAATAAAATAAGTATCCGATGGACAAAATGGCGCAGATTATTTCAAGCGGCCCCATTGCTTTCTTCTGGGAATTGAGCTCGTTTTCAGCTTAACGCAATAACTGTTGATAATTCAAGTGTAAGATACGGCGAACTAAAAATTAAATGCATTATAATATTCATACATATGTATTTATAAAGTTCTTTTTTTTTCGTTTATCTTTAGATTGCAGATATCTGGATAAATTTTGCTTATCATATATTTGGATTTAAGAGGACAATTATTCAGCGATCATAATCGACTTGCAGTTTTAAATTATACATTTAATTGTATATATATGTTTGATTTGAGATATTGATCAAGTTCGTACTTACCAAAATGAAGCTTTTAATTTCATGAATTGTATCCTTTTTGATAGAAATATAAAGAATAAACTTTTCAACGAAAGTAACGTGCGATATATTTATTTTCCATTCGCCATTGCTTTCCGATTAATTGTTCGAAATATACTGTGCGGTTGCTCATAATCGAGTTATTGAAATCATTCATTTTATAATGCATAATATCGTGTATCTCGTCACGATGATTTGCGAGAAGCGCCATGTATTTATGACACTTTGTTTTATTACTCATTACAAGATTTTATAATTAATTTTTAGTAAACATCGATACTAATGCTTTACAGACGAATAACGCGCCATTATTAAATAATTTCTGGTGAAAATAAGTATATACCAAAAACAGATATTTAATTAAATCGCATTTGATATTCGTATCAATTAGCTTTATTGCAAAATCTTAATTACTTAAGATAATTTTTATAGGTAATGGAAGAAAAAGTTTTAAAATATATAATACATAATTAAAATAATAGTTATGTTAATTGTAATAAAAATTCAATTTCACTTTATTTATGAAGATTTTGCTTCCAAAATTATCTTTGTTTATTTAGCGAATCAGTTATTCAGAACATGATTTTGTATTTTTATGCTCAAGGAGATAACATTATTTGACATCACATACTTTAGGTAAAGTTGTTATTATCCTACGGAATATATTCTTCGCAGTTGCGCACTCTTGCCGTCGGATGTTAAAATGAATTTCTTGATTGGAATATTTTATCAGATATAATCTAAGGATATAAAGGTTCTTAGGTAATGATGTATACTGAAAGAAATATATTAAAAACTGTTATTATATTTTATAATAACTCGGGGATGTAAATGTATTTCTAATAATATAATATTTTTAAAAATTGTGATCAAAGAATAGAACTCATTACCACAAATATACTATTCACGCTCTTCACTCTCACTCTATGAATATAAATTTAATTCATAAATTTAGACCACACCCTTTTCGCATTCGCATTAAAGTTTGACGTAGATTAATGTTCTTTCAGGTGGTTTGTAGGGTGGTGGTGAATTGCTTCAATATTTTAATGTACCACGTAGTAATTTTTATATAGGGTTTTTAGTTATATCTTACTCGCACTATATAAATTGTACTTTTATGAATATTTTTTTATTCGTATAATGCTAGTGACCGTCGTTTAGATTTGTGGAGGTCGATACCAGTAGCAATATTATCTGATATTAAGAAGTTATAATAATATTATTCAACAACTATATTCCAAAAGTTATATTTGGAACACAAGCAAATAAAAATGTATTATTTATTATAAGGTATTTTTCCCCCCATTAATATTCTGTTTGTAATTCAATTCGCAAAGTTAAGGCAGGTTCAATAAAAACTCCACCCCAAGCATAGAGGCAATATTCAGCACCTTTTATTTTATTTCTTTCTCCGTATATATGAGAAATTAACATATCTTTATCGCTGCGTATATATTCCTTACTTTCTTAACGATTATATTGTATTAATGAAAGACAAAGGTTAAGTCCATTTGTATACAAATTTTTCTGCGTATGGACTGATAGTAAAAAATATTTAATCTTATTTACAATGAATTTACATTTTAGTTTTTTACTATATATCAGTTAATAATTAAACATTAATCGATATAACAAAATATAAGGACATTAATTATATACTTCGTATAACAAGCCATTGCTTACGACTAAACATAAAACTTAATTTGTACTCTTATTTAATTTGGTAAATTTTAAATGTATTCCATCTATTGGGGATAAAACAATTGAGGCTGGATTTTGAACATAAGGAATTCTTGTTTTTTCGCAGACATCGACTCGATAATGCTCTAACATTTTTGCCAATCCAGTTTTAACTTGGTACACCGCAAAACGTTCACCTGTTCAAAACGAAACAAAATATATTTGTAAATTTTGTAATTTCAAGCAGAATTTTTTTGCAAATAGTAATGTTTATATTTTACCGATGCAATTTCTTGGGCCATCGCCAAAAGGTAAATAACTCATCGGATGCCTCGATTGTTTTGCTTCTTCCGTAAATCTGTCTGGATCGAACACATCTGGATTTGGATAATTATTCGGGTCATGATGAATACTGTAAATCGGTATCCAAACCCTTTGCTTTGCTGGAATTGTTATTTTTGTTCCCGCAAAAGTATATGGTTGGAGTGACTGTCTCAGCAATAAGTGTGCCACTGTATATTTTCTTAAGGTTTCTTCGAATGAAACATTAATAGATATTATTATCTTTATTATACACAATTAATCAATGTTTACTTCTAAATTGGTATTATAAATAAATATTTGATCTTATCTGTGTGAAAAATATTTATGACGAGTATTTGTCACAAATCCTTAAATCACAAACACCAAAAAAAGAATAAAACATTCAGATTTGTTAAACGAAAACGAGTATTTAATTGAACAAAATTTAGAAGATTTAAAGAACAGTTCAATATTAATAATGTTATTGATCATTTTATAAGGTTTAGATCTCCAAAAGCATTAAAAATACCTTCAACAATTTCTAAATACTAAAGCTGATAATTATCAAAGTAATTTTTATTTAACAGTTTAATGTTTTTCACGATATTTTTTACTGTGCTGGCACGGTAATTTTTTCTGTACTGTATACTTGGTCGCACATTAAGGTTCTAACACAATAATTTCTAATGTATATTTTTTTTGTCTAAACTTATGAAATATAAGTTTAGTTCAAATTTAACAAAATCAATTATTTAAAAAATTATTTTCAAAATGATTTTGCACGGTAATCTTTGTATTGTAAATAGAAATAATGTTAGTCTCTTTATTATGATCTCATTTTGCATTAACAAATTATATGCTTTATTCTAAATAGAATGTTCAATTAAGTTGAATATATTTTTATTAAGAATTGATAATAAAAGAAGTACCTTGGAAAACTTGATGCAAGTATTTCATGTTTTTAATACTTTCATACTTGAGTTTGCCATCACACTTTTTTAATTCTTCTATAATTTCGTTTCGAAGTTTGTCTTGAATGTCTTGATGCTGAGCTAATTCATAAAGCATATGACTTATTGTTGTTGATGATGTTTCAAACCCAGCAACAAAGAATACAAACGCTTGTGCTGTTATTAAATTTTCTGTCATTTCTATAACAATAACAAAATTATTAATAAAATATAAATATTTTTTACAAATCAATAATAAATGGAATCTCGAAGAAAAATAAGTTTACCTATATCGTCGTCTCCAATCTTCTTAGTATCCTTTTTTAATTCCCTAAGTATATCAACGAAGTCGTGTCTCGTTATATTTTCTTTATCCCTGTATTCCATAGTTTGTTTAATACTATTTATAAAGAATTCATCGATTTTTGAGTCGTGAAGTAAAAATCCTATCAAATCGTATAGTTTTGGGAAATTTTCTCTGATACGCAGTCTAATTATCCTGGGCCAACTGCTGCTAAATAATTTTCTGCCCATTTTTCTAAATTCACTATCATCGTCGGCCATTGCATTCATTTTTAATCCAAACACACACGAGCCAATAACATCAGTTGTAAACCTTGCTGTAAGTTCACGAACTTCTATTGAACTGCTTTCACCAACTAAATGGTCCAAATAATCGTGCAAATTATCACAACTTTCTTGAAGAATGTAATACATTTCTTTTAATCTTCCTGATGTAAATACAGGAGACAATTTGATCCTTAAGGCTCTCCACCTTTTTGCTTCCAAACTGAACAAGTGTTGAGAGAGAGGTTCAACTTTGTCATGGATTGCTATGCCTCTGTTCATAAAATTAGAGAAATCTTTAATGAGAACATCTTTTATCAAATCAAGATTTTTTATCAACAGTATCGGTGATCTTCTCGCGTACATTCCAATTACAGGTTCATTCGGGTACTGGTCATAAATATCTTTAAGAACCTGACTTAGTGATTTTTTGATCAAGACCAAGTCTTTTACATTTCCAAATAATGGAACTGGTTTTGGTCCATTAACACCAAGCTTCTTCCAGTAGTTAGACGGTGCTAACAAAGCATAGTATATTACGTATCCAATGGACAAAAGACCAACAATAATTTCCAGTGGTCCCATTATGCCTTCAAAGAAAATCAAGTTTAAGTTGTTGAAAGGTGAATATGTATGTAAATCATTTAGATGACAATCATTTGGGAAACTGTCTTACACGGAGAGAAAAAATTAAGAAAAATTACTAAATTTCTTAGTAAATGGGAAAAACACTTGTTCAAACTATTATTTTTGTAATAATATTCGTTTTATTTTTGAAAACGTCATACAAAAATTTTTCTCAGTTTATTTTTCTCCGTGTACGATGTTCTAAACATAAATACAATTCGTCTTGTAATGTATGTACGTGAAGAAAGTATTTTCTAGTTCTACTGAGAAATATAGTGTGAATTATTTAAGCGGTTTTATAGTTTTTGTTAGTGCAATGATTATGGTGTATTTTTTTTTGGATATTTTGTCTGTAGATATTAATAAAAAGTATGCTTTTTTAGTTTTAATGAAGGGATCAACATTTTTGTATTTTTAGATAAAGTTTTGTATTTGTTTTAAACGTAAAACTGATAAGAAATAATTGTTGGATAAGTATATTATTATTATTATTATTTTAATTTTATTATTATTAATGTTTAAACTAAATTTACTCTTTATAAAAATTATAAAAAAAGTTTAAACTAACTTGTTTTGAGTGTGAATAAAACTATAAATACGTGTACCTGCTTTAATAAATATTTGTATAAACGTTTATATAAATATTTCAACTATACCTACTTTTTTGATATTGGGCTGATTGTTATTTCTATGCGGAGCACAATCGAAACGTCACATATAACTAAAACTTATGAAGGTCTTTGTTACAATTTACAACATTATTGTCAACTTAAAATCCAATAACTGTAATTAGGATCTAAGTATTCTTCAATTGTTTCTTCATAGTGTTCTTGTTCCTTGCGTATATATTATACTGTGCCGACTTACAGAGATAGGTTCTTCAAGTAATGCGTTTTATACTTATCATAATGTATCAATAATCATGATGACTTGCAGAATGGTGCATAAAAATGGCGATATTTGAGTTGTCACATGTATATGTTATAAACTTTTTTTCATAAAAAGTAAACTTTCTTTACATATGACTCGTAGTTGTCATAAATTAAGGTAACTATTATGTTCTTAAATAAAAGCGAAAGAAACTATTAAAGTACACTTTTAATATCAAATTGTAAGATACATGTTTTGTTTGTAAACATATTAACATTTAAACTATTGAAGTTCTCGATTAACAAAATTATAATTTATTTTTAAATTGTAAAAATCCTCGAATTAGTCCTCGAATACCAATGATACGGAATCAGTAAGGAACATGTTTGACTTAAACATTATTTTTCTACTTGTTACACTTTCCAAGTTTAGATTATCGATTTATGATTCCTCACAGTAGTTAAGGAGAAATACCATTTGTCAAGGAAGTTCAACATTTAAATTTTATATGTAATTTAACAAATAACAATTACCATTAACTAATTAAATGTAATAAAAAATGATTATACTTATATTTATAATAATTAATTTTGTGCTTTAAACTAATTAACAAATTTTAAGACAAATTTTGGAAGTATGTGGAACAAAGTTTGGGCACAAATGCGCAAATAATTTATCTATTAATTTGTATGAAGTTATGGTTATAAAGAGGTCTCTAATGATTCTATCATAAATTAAAAATTACATTGCAAATGCACAATTATTATACACTTTTTCATAGACTGAAAATTGTCCTAGACATTAAATGACAGTTCAGATCAATGAATCATACATAATTACAAGAAAAAATCGATTTGCACTCCGATTGTTCCTGATGAATAGATATATTCAATTTGTAGGATGATTTTTGTAGGATGAATAAATGCATTTTTGGAAATGTTTTTCAAACAGATGACTAAGGAGTAGACTCGTTACGTCGTATATTAATATGTATATATATTTATTTACTTAAAATTGTATGTTACAACAATGTGATGTAAAACTCTTGTTTCCTACAAACGAAATGATTAAATAATTAATAAGACTAAAATTCCATGTACGATGAATCTACTTATTGAAGACATTGATAATATTTAGGCTAAACTTTTTCATTTAGCATAAATTAAAAAAATGTTTAAGTATTATAAAACGATAATTTTGTTAATGATATTTAATTCCAAATACAATTTTACATTTCAAATGAAAATTTAAATCTTTATTATCATAATGCAAATATATTTTTTTTTACTTTGTAATTAAAAAATTGTCGTTTTTCGTGCTGATACAATTAATTCCATTATCATTTACGCCATCTGCTATGCGAATCGGAAATTATTAATCATTAAAGAAAACTACCGCATTATGATGTTAAGTTTACGTCCTTGAGTTACAATTATTACGATAATTTGTTCAACTTGATCATTATCGACGGCTGGAAATGAAATATTCAATCGTAATTAATATTTGTTAAATAAATATAAATGTCGGCGAACGCAAAATTATATTTTTTGCTCAAATAATTTAAATTATTCTTATATCGATTTATGAATTAGATTTGAATATTAATCGAAATGGTGAACGGTGTTTACTTTAATTAAAATATGACGATGATGAAATTGAATAAAACTGTCATTTCATCAGATTCTCGCATGGTAACTACGCACATTATTTGTAACAAGGATTTGTTTTAAATATTGTAGAGAATTTTATTATATAATTATTCTGTGATTTTCCTTCATTCATATGTTTATAATCTTTATAATTTATTAATTTTATACGAGTGATAATATATTAGTTATTATAAAAATTTTGTTTATTTGTAAAACTAAAATATTATTAAAATTGAAAGACTATTATTTCAGTAATTTTTTAAAACGTTTTTATAAGACGATAAAAACTATTGAAGTAGTTTAACAAAATCAACCTGTGCCGTAATTATAAAAAATTATATACCATTATATATGCATATTTTTGTAAATAAAACTTTAAAGATTATTTGATTTTTTTTATGATTAATAGCTTGAAATAACTTTTAATCATGAGTTTATTTCATACATCTTGACAATAAACAAGCAGCTTCCTATATTATTAAAATTTACGACAATGATTAGAATTGTTAAATAAAAATAATGTTATTGTTATACTAAATACTGATAACATAGTTTTTATGAATGTTAAAAACAGTAGAAATAATAAATTAGTACAAAATATCAAAAATTTTGCAATTAAGTGATAATGGAAACAAATATAATAAACAACAGTAGAAGAAAAAAAATTATTGGTTTCATTTCGCGTCAGAGACTTATTAGTCATTTTCTTAAAATTGATGATTTCAACAACAAAAATTGATGCTACATTACACTGTTGAACAATAACTTCAGATATTTGCTATTTTTTTAATTTTGAAGCTGAAATTAATTTTCATAAGAAAAAATTCATATCAATATCAATAGTTTTTTATTATTATTAAATTATTATTTCAGTAAAAATTTTACATTAAATGGTTTTGGATTGAAAGTGGAATTAACACTTGCATTAATTATAAACTAATAAAAGTAATTATTTATTACTAATAAAAGTAATGACTTATTGTAAAAAGACTATCCTTTAACTGTAATTATGTATAATTTAAAACCATTTCGTTTAAATGTGATAATACGGTTTTTTTTATTACAAAACGACGATTAGTCTTATAATGTATCAATATCCACATTTTTATCTTGTTTGTTAATTAACATTTTAATTAGTATTAAACTGGTATTAAATTACACAAAAATGTCTGCTTTTTTATGTGTAGAAAAACAACATAGTGTTTAAACAAAGATAATTGAAATCACCAAACAAAGAAAAAGAGATATTTTTTAAGTCTGTAGATTAATTTGTTATAATGTTAAATATCTAGACATATTTATTTTGTTATATGTATCAAACTTTCTTAAATCGATAATTTGGAACCTAAAAAGCATATTTACTTCAGAGTTTGTTAAATTTAAGCTTAAAATTAATTTATAATCTGAGAGTTTCTATTTTGTATTTATTTATTTATATATACTACCTGCGCAATATTCAGCTGGATGAGGGCTGCATCTCGGCTGGATGCAAGGCTAGAAGGTGGACGGGTTTGGCGCGAATCCAGCCTTTTGAAACAGCTGGTAACAATCGGCTGGATGGTAAAAAAAAAAAGATAAAAAGAAAAAGAAAAGTTCCCCTATTATAGTATTCCCCTATACATATTTGATACAATTCTGTTGTAGATAATCTGTACAAACTGTCATTACTGCCAGCTACTGTTTACCTGACCAATGGTTGCTATGTTTTAAAAAGGCTAGATTCGTACCAAACCCATCCCTTTTCCAGCCGAATATCCAGTCGAAATCCAGCTACCATCAAGCTGTATTTTTCCACGTGGGGAAGTAAGGAAGAATGTTTTATTATTTATCGTGTATGTTTTATTTTATTATTTACTTTGAATATTAAGCTTTTGCATTAAAACTGTAATAATTGCTGATCGTCATATCAATTTAGTAGATGTTTTTATATTTATCCTGTTATTAAAATTGTTAAATGAAGATATAAAATACATTAAAAATTATATTATTCGCTAAAAAAACGTGGATTTATAATCGTATGAAATCGAAAAATAAACCCATAAGGAAGAGAATCCACCTTAATGATATTGTTAATTTTTGAGAATTAAATTAATCTAATATACTTGATGGTATTCGAAAAGGAAATATAACATCCTGTACCTTTCACCATATACAAAAATAAATTCATTAATATACACTTTATGATAATTAGTGTGATAATGCATGTTTCATTTTTTCAGGCATTGTTTATTCTCTTAGATAGATAACATAATTTAGTAAACCGTGTACGTTATACTACAATTTTTCATAGATTCTATTATTAGTAATTCTTGATAAAAATTATTATTGATAATTGATTACTTACAGGGATTTACAAACATAAAATTATTTACACGAAAAACAAAGAAATAAGTTCTTTTTTAGAAACGATTCAATCTGTTAACAAATTTCTGGATTAATAAATGAAAATGTTTTCAGAATATAAGATATTTTACTATCGCAGGGGTCAAATGAAAGATTCTTATTACGTCTTTTATCATTTATTACTACATTTTTCTTTTTGAAATTTTTTTTCAAAAATCATATTAAATTAACAGCTTTTACTTACGCACATATCAGCGTGTATACTTATTATCATTTGATTTAATGGTGAAGTAAGTGCGATCAATAAAAATATGATTGAGGAAAAAATAATATACACACTTCATCATTTATGGACTTTGAACATTTACAAACAATGTGCAATTGCAGTCTGTTATATTAGGATAATTTATTTATATTAAATAATACTATATTAGATTGAATGAAGTGCAGTGAAGATAATAACAATTATATATGTAAAAAAATATTGCTTGAAAGAAAATGTGAAGTAATTGAATATGTTAATTAAGTTATTATGAATTACTTATTAATAATTTTATAATACTTAATTAATAATTAGAATAAATAAAAAAATAAAGATAAAGTCAAAGACATCCATTAAAAGACGTAAAAATAAGTATAAAAGATGTTGAAGTTACACTTTTGTCAATATTCTTATTATAGGTGTTAGTATAGTTCTTTTAACGTAGATATAAAAGGTTCAATTGCTAAAGAATGAGTTAAGTGATAAATTTTATTTCGTCATCATCATCATACATCAATCAAAATAATTAAAAACAATATCTTTAAAATATGTTCAGATTAATTTTTTTCTAGCGATATAAAATAAATTTAATTAAACTAAAAACATATTTGTTTACAGAAGAATATCTTTAATCTCTTTCTACTTCTTTATTTCTATCTCTATTTCTAATCATTTCGATAAATTCTATTTTTTTTATGTAAGAATACATTTTCTGATTATAAAAGTAATTTTTAAAAATATAAACATTTTCTTAGATATCACAATCGTCAGATATATTTAATTCATTGTTTTATGAATAATATCATTTATTGCATTTACAGGTACTACATGTATAATATCTGTTATGTACTTTGTTATTGTATAATCATATCCATCTTCATATAATTCAAGCAAAAATATGATTCGAATCTGAACAATATGATGAAATATATTTCCTCGAATATCTCTAAAATTCTTGACATTATCCAATCACCTCGTATGTAATCAATAATAAATATAAACATTAAACAAAGCAGTGACATAATTATTGATTATCATATTAAATTAATAAATCATTGCAATTATAAAATTGCTTAAAACTTGTTATCTGCGCCTGGCACTGTGCAATTTGTAATTGAAAACAAGCTTTAATATTCAATGACCCTACGATATAGCTGCGCTGCACGTAACCAGATAAACATTCTATTTTTTATGATTATTTAACGTCTGTTAGTAATTAACTTTTTTCACTCTACTTTTTTTTACAGATTAATGACAAATGGAAACCAAACAGAAAAAAAGAAAACTGAAAAACGAAATGTTTATTTAGAAATCGCAAATAAGAAATTTTTCTTCAAAAACATTCTACATTAACCTAGTATAAACCACGGACTTATCGACTTCAACAATTTCTCTTAACGCACGCAAAGGACATCGCTTATAGCGATCCAAAATTATCACATTTAATTGAATTAATAAGAATATTTGTGACAAGACCGCGCGCATTAGATAATAGTCCAATTGAATCCTTGTTTTGGTTCGAAACGGGTGCGCAAAACTTGTATTCGATAGAAAGTTTAACGTATCGTGGTTCGATGAGTCGAGCGATCTTCCCATTGGCCGGTGTATTGGCCCGGAGCAGAGGTGGGGTACTCGGAGAACGGGTCGATGCTAAAAGAAGACGCAGGGCGAAGCGTGCTCTCAGTTTACAGTTCGAGCTCGATTAATACTGAAACTGTGAATTTGTTGCGAATCCTCAAAGGAAGCTCAAATCTCAGTCGAGTGCAAATCCGAGGATAAGAAAGATAATCCCGACGTTTCGTGCAACGAAATCGAGCCGCGAGGTCGGATTCAGCCGCGAAGGTCGGGTTATCTTTAGAAACATCGAGTGCAGGCAGCTTAATAGAGCAGGGTGCCTGGGTCAATTCCAAACGTCTCTACAAAATCGTATGCGACAACTTTGATTCACAATTTAGCTCGAGTGCTCCAAACCGGCACTCCAGCCGGATCGTTTTCAACATTCCAAAGCTCCCACCTCCCCCCCATACCATACCGGGTCCCAAATTCAGGAGTTTCGACCGATAACAGAACCGGATAGAAAAGGGTTCCGGGTGTCAGAATTCGCGTGGCGCACTATGTGAGCGTCGGTGGTACTTTGAAGTCCAAAGTGGTCGTCGCGAAGTTTAGCAGCACCAAGATTGAAAGCGGACCTCCAGTTTCGGGTTCTTTTCGTGGGGAATTGCGCAAACTGGCTCCGGAAGTGAGGATCAAGGAAATTGGTATGAGGGAGGATCTTCTGTCGATAATAAGACATACGAGTAGTGACCACTTTTCTGAAGAACTCTAGCCAAGCTGGAGATCCACGTTCAGGACGAACCCCCCGACTGTGATACCGAGGAGCACAATTTTAGAGTAGAGGGTTGGGCACCTTCGAGCTGCTGCTGAGAGGAATTCTTCGACGAAATTTTCTCTTCTCCCTTTCGTTCGAAATTATTCTTCGTTTTTCGTCTTCCAATTGAAGGGATTTTCAATAAGGGCGAAGGAAAGGACAAATATTGCAATTGGTGTTGATTACTGTTATGCCTTGGGTTGCCGCTTGTCTGAACTTATTAAGCAGCCCGGTACTGGGGTACTGCGTGGCTGTACGTAAACTCGCACTCCAGACTGGTATATTGCAGGAACAGGGGTCTTCCAACATTCTTCAAGCAATGGCTCCCAGTGTTGACAACCAAATGTTAGGTAAGCTTTCGTTGCTTATCAAGTTATTTATCTAATGGTATGCTAAGCATTACGGCGGCGAAGATACGTTCTATAAATATTGAAGATGTTATGCGGAGTTTACCTGGTCGTCCGCGGGAATATTTGAATCCCATTAAATCATTGTTTGCGTGCTAATAACAACTGGTGTTGTATATATATTGTATTGCAGGGATCTAACATTATGCGAAAGATTAATACTGCAATATTTGACGTTTGATAATTTATTTATAAACATGGATTGTTTTCGTTTCTCTATTTCTTGTATATAATAAATTATACAATTGTTGTTTTTTATTTTAACTTCACATTATCAAGACTGCTCTTTTGTTAAATCAAATTTAACCGTTATAAGAGATAAAAATAATTCTTGAACATTTATTATAATATGTATATTAATATGTTAATATACGATAAGATAAATATTGTAATGCTGAGAAGCGCGAAATTCGATATTACGTAAACTTCACATTATCATAAATGTTTTAAAATTTAATGTCTTATTAATAACTACGCTAATATTGACTGAATGGAAGGCGATGACACACCCACCATTTTTTTTATCTTTAATATCTTTATTTATTCATTATTTTTAACTTGTTTTCAAACAAAGTGTAGTTTAAAACGTGATACTATATAATTTTATGTTGGGTATATCGAATATAAACTTAAGAAATATTAAGTAATATTTAATACATTCAAATAAAATTATTAATTTACATTTGGCAATAAACAAATCATGAGTCACAATAAATCTATGAGACAAAGCTTAAATGTTATGAAATTAAATGATATGGAATAAAATAATGAATCTTAAATGAAATGTTAAAATATATTTTTATTATAATTTCCTGGAAGAAATATATGAAGAAAAACATTGCTAATTTAATCATGATTCTTGGACTTTATAATACATTTTACCAAATTAAGGCTAAACATTTATTTGAAAAATAATCTATATCATGTTACTACGGTCATATCTAGCTCCGAAAAAATCAAATATACGACAAATTTGATAAATATTGTCCGTGTAGAAAAATCAATATTATGTCCGTACGGAAAAGATCAGGTTCGTTACTGGCATACAAGTGTTGAAACTCTGTATAGGTTCGATACTTGTTTACGATAAAATGTGTAGTGTATCGACAGCAGTTCCTTTGGTTGATTGGTAGTAGATAAAGGACCGTTGGCGCAATACTGGCACAAGACCGTCCTAACTATTAACATAATATATTTGTGTTTTTTGATATGTACATTTTTGTATTTTAACAATATTTCCGAAACAACTTCATTTACATTAAATTACAACAATTTTTTCTAAAGTTCAATAATCTAGAATAGATTCTTAATGTTTGTTGTTTTTTATGTCTACCAGGTAATTAATGTATCACATGAATTGATTAAATTATCGAATTAAAATGTTGTTAACTAATACGCTTTGATTCATAAGTAGAAGTGTATTGTTGATCTCGGTTAATAAAAATATTTCTAATGCTGATAATCTGAGCTGAATAATACATTTTGCATCATTACGTAATACCATAAAAATGAATTTAGGTCGTTCAACTTTTGCCGCCTTATCTCGGTTTCGTAATTCTAATTATGCAACTGGGACAGAACAATTAATTAATGCTTTTTTTCTTACTTCAATGTCGTCTGCTCGATATCGGTATCTACTTCGAAAACAATTCATAGGAACGGTACATTTGTTACCATTCGTTTAATAAAAGTACGTGACCTAAATCGGAAGATCGTAGAAGCACTTAATAACGTTGAAGTACCGAAGTTTATCATATAAATATCCTAGGTCATGGTTAAATATCTACATTGTCAGCGTCTTTATTTTCGAAGTATTTCCAAGCATCTGCTAATTTGACCCGGCACTTTTACGATCGATAATGTGTTATGTAATATACGTTGACTTTTTCATTCATTTTGCATTATTTTATTCATTTTATTTAAGATTGTACATTTTTCAAATCCACGATTATAAATAAAGAATCATGCCGCATATCAGCATTTTTGCAAAACATTTTCAATTTATCAAATAGATTTTTTAATTTACTTCAGATTGAATAAAATTCTAAACGGTATATTAATTCGCTTAAATGCGGAGGAATGTCGAAACGGCAACACTGCCTTTATTTGTATTATCAAAAAGATCACATTCGAGACGTGGTGACGTAGTGACCTGTTCTTTTTTTTTCCCCCGTTCGACGCTAAAGTATCCGCGCATTCTGATTGGTTAAAAATGTAGGCGTTGGTCTCACCAAACAACGGAGATACTGCGATGTAAACGGACTTTCTAATAATGTCACGCACTAATACATACACAATTTTATTCGGATGGCACCGCTGAACGAACCAAAGATTTAATAAATGACGTAATAGGAAGGAAGTACGAAGGTTCGTCGAAAGATTGTAGTGTTATAATTTAACTTTTCATTGGGACTTTTGCGTGCGGATAATAATCAATTGCTTTCAAGATATCGACCAAATGCGGTGTCGCTTGAGAAACGATTTGTTTCAGATAATTTATGACAAATTTTAAATTATTTTTCACTCTTTGAACATTGTATTGTAAGAGTAAACAAATTGTTCTAAAACTGATTTTTTAACTTCGGAAAATTTTTCTTAAATGTTAATTTAGAACAGCATCCGAATGTCTATTTTTAACACAGTTTTGGGTCACGTGATAGGGTGAAATCACGTTGCTAAAATTATTATGACAAGTATGGAAAATTGTAGAAGAATCGCTATACCGAAAATTAATTCTTAGGAAGATAAAGATGACTCGAAACGTGGCGGAACTACCGTTTAATAAATATAGATTGTAATCGTGACGAAATGGACTACGCTTTTAGTTCATTTTCAGCAAGTTTGTTTTCAACGAAACTGCGCGGTACTCCCGCGACGATCAGTCTTATTTTTCAAATATTATTATTATTCACCACAAGCATGTTATTAATTTTGAGTGCTCTTGCGCATATTCTTTTGCCCTTTGACATATTTAATAATTTTCATACATTGATATTTCTATTATGCTGTTTACAAGGTATGTTTAAATATGCTTTGGTTTATTAATCTGCCAGCAAAGAACTATCATATAAGGTGTTCTCTAAATACGGCGAGATTAATTATTTAAACTTGATTGTTCTTTTGTATTTGAACAAAGGAAAATGGATTTGAATTGCTTGTGTATGATTAATTCCTTCAGTTCGACAAATGATCTTATTATTTGTTATTATACAAAAGATATTGATTATAGTTTTATTTATTCTGCATTTTCTTCGCATGTGATGTGTCTGACAAGTGATGGATATTGCATGTACTTTTATATATAAATAGAAATAATTGAATAATCATGCTATCTGGGTTAGAAATATTTGTTATTATCACTGATTTTGGTCTCAGTTTAATGCTTTATTTATGGCATAATAAGAAAAAAGACTTTAAGGTTTTATCTTCCCTTTTTGGATGACAAATGATGCAATTTAAAGCGCCATTTCGGCATTTTACATTTGACATTGTATCTATTTCGTTATCTATAAATTATTTAAAATTTATTTATTTTAATGTTGTTCATTCTACGAATTTTATGAAATTTAAATTTCGGTCATTTATCGCAATAATTTTTGACATTTATGTTGTTATCTAATGAATTTGACCTTATATACTCATATTTGTTGTGTCTTTTATTTTTCATTTGTATTGAATTCTTTTATAGATGAATCCAATTTATATATTATGTCAGAGGTTTGTTTTATATATTTATTTATTCTCCTTATATTATTGTGATTACCGTATAACGGTAACGCATTTTTATCGATTTATTTAGAATCACTTGAAAAAAATCTCTGCTTAAAAAACCTACTGGATTTATATGCATATTTTTATAACTTATGCATATTTTTGTGCTGTTAATTTTTTTTTAATAACAAATAATATAAGTTTATAATTATAGAAAATAAATTATTTTATTTAACGTACTTTTCCGATTTAAAATTTCTTTTTCTTGTAATCGAATAAATAATGCATTTGTTCGTACTTATTTGTATTTTAAGCAGACGCGCGTACTTCTGATAACAACTACAATTTCACATTGAATTTTACTTTTTAAGGATGGAAACCTACACAATTTATTTGACTTTTAAATTTAATGTTAATTTATTTTCCAAAAACATTACGTACAAAATGAATGGTAAAAAGAAACACTGTTGTTAAATAAGTATTCACAATGCTAATTTTATTTTAATTTACATCTTTTTGTTAAAATTACAAAAAAATTGTAACACATTTTTTAAACAACAATTGGTATAAGAAGTTGCATTATAAATTAATAATTGCGCCCTTTAATAAAATGCTAGCTTCCCAAGCATACCATTTTTACTTGAGTATATAATATTGAACCGTCAATTCATTTAATATATTTATTTTTTCATTTTTATTGTATTTTTTCTTAAAAAAAATGTTACTTATATCTTATAACACAATTGAAATTTATCATTTAATGTTATCATATCATTTAATCATTGTATAAAGCATCCGTTATAATCTTGTCACTTCTCCTTTATTAAGCTTGACGAATTTCAGATATATTCCATTCTTAGGCGCGTGAAGAAATGATACTGGATTTATATCGTATGGAATTTGAGTTTTCTCGCAAGTTTCAATTCGATAGTTTTGGAGAACTCGTGCTAATCCGGTTTTTACTTGATACATTGCGAATCGGTCACCTGTAGTTTAAAATTGGATATTAAAATATTTTATTTATTAATTTTTCTGCAAACTATGAGAGAAGTATAACTTCTTTGGGTTCCAATGTCTTATACGTTTATAAATGTTTATACATATATAAATGTTTATATGTATATAGTCCTACATATATGAGTGCAATTTAGCGCTCAAAAGTTTTCGTAACCCTCTGAAGTTGGATGTTATTGTATATATCCTCCCATAAGAAGATATAGTGCAAAGAAAGATTTTAAAATTTACCAATACAATTTCTTGGACCATCTCCAAAAGGCAAATGAAACATTGGGTTCCTTTTTTTCATATTTTCTTCATTGAATCTATCAGGATCGAAAACTGTAGGATTTGGATAAATGGCAGGGTCCAAGTGAATGGCATAAATAGGTATCCAGACTTTTTGTTCTGCCGGGATAGTTACTTTTGTACCAGGAAACATATATTGCTCATGTGCTTGTCTCATTAACACAGTTACCGGTGGATGCATTCGTAAAGTTTCTGAAAATAATTATCTTAGGTCGATGTAACTGATTTGGCCGTAAACTAATTAAAAAAGATTTAATTAATTAATATTCAAGTAATGAAAAAGTAGTACGAGAGAGAAAGTATTTAATTAATTATCATATATTTATTCGTTTTTATAATGAAATGTATTGAATTCTTTTTTTTATATAAATTGAAAAAAAAGATTCAGTAAAATCCCAATATTAATCACTGTTTATAAATAAATCAATACAAAATGGTTTTATATAATATTAGTAAACAACAAATAATTTTTTTATTCGATGAATAACATACTTTGTTGATTATAATTAATAACCGTTCCGAATTCATAATGAATTTAAAGTTTACGCTGTCATTTGGGAAATGCCAGTGGTTAATTTAAAAAATGACAAAGGACCCCTAAATTTGAATACCTTCATTAGTATTTTACGATCTTTTTTTGTCAGTATACTATAAATCATTTTTATATCGCATATTCAACTTTATTTTTTCTTATTTACCAGAATATTTTGGGAGGGCTCGATAATATATAATTACCTTGCATAACTTGGTGCATATATGTCATATTTTTAATGCTTTCGTAAGTCAAATCGCCGTCGCACTTTTTCAGTTCTTCTAGCACTTCGTTGCGAACTTTGTCTTGTACTGATTGATTCTGGGCAAGTTCATAAACCATGTTTGAGAGGGTGGTTGAAGAAGTTTCGAAACCGGCGATAAAAAATACAAACGCTTGGGCGGCGATTAAAGTATCCGTCAATTCTAAAATAACAAATCCGAATGAAGTTTGCCCGCCATTGAATAACTTGTTATAAGGGGTTCCTTCGAAAAGGACGCCGGAAATGTAGGTAAACGAGACCTAGGGTACCGACGTTGTTTTTGTTTATCTTATTTGTTTACGTTTATCGTGACCTGAATTTATGACTATGATCCCAAGGCCATTGACTTTGAAAGACATATTAAATAGTAAACTCGATTTTCAAGCGGAAAAGAGAAAAATTTCGAGGGATTTCATAATTTGAAATAGTAACTACCTATGTCCCCAACTTTCTCGGGATTTTTCTGAATATCACTGAGCAGGTCAACAAAATCGTTCCTCCTAATGTTTTCCCTTTCTCTGTGCTCCATTGTCTGCTTAATGCAATTTGTAAAAAATTCCGTCGTTTCTCTGTCATAGAACAGCGGTCCGAAGAAATCGTAAAACCGAGGAAACATGTCCCTAATGCGAAACTTGACGATCCTTAGGAAATTCATCTTGAAAATTTTCTTCCCCATTTTTCTGAACTCGCTGTCCTCGTCCACGTGGCTTTTCATGTTCAGTCCGAAAGCGCACGAGCCAATGATGTCCGTCGTGAATTTGGAAAAAACATCGCGAACCTCAATTGGCTCCCTTTTCTCGGCCAACTGTTCCAGCATATCGTCGAAATAATCGCAACATTCTTTTATGATGTAAAACATTTCCTTGAGTTTTCCAGACGTGAACACCGGCGACAGTTTGACTCTCAGAGGTCGCCACCGTTTCGGTTCCAAAAGGAACAGGTGTTGCGCCAGCGGTTCCACTTTGTCGTGGATTTTCATTCCACGATGAACGAAATTGGAGAAGTGCTTGATCAATACATCCTTGATCAAATCGGGATCTCGCAAAATCAAAACTGGCATCTTTTGACCGTAGACGCCGATCATCGGTTCGTTCGGGTACGCGTCGTATATTCTCTTTGTAAAGCAACCAATTGATTCGCGCGCAAAAAATTGTTCTTTCATATTTCCGAAGAACGGATGGGGCTTGGGTCCAACCACGCCACGTTCGTTCCAAAAATTATGACCGGAATAGTAATAACGGTAAATCAAGTAACCCAGGACGACTACGCCCAAAATTATTTCGATCGGTCCCATTTTATTATTATCAAGGGTCGCGGCAGCGAGCCGACGAGCCAAGGTTTTTATTTACTGAAACAATATTTTAGGGATGGTTGTTAAGTACTGATATATATTTTTGTGATATACATTAGCATGTATTGCTGTTTTAATTGGTATGGTCAATAATTTTTTATTAATTTGTTCAGGCAAAACATATAGCTAAGCTTTTACGAAAAAGCGCAAACAATTTAGGGGAATAATTTGTGTACATTGAAAAAAAAATGTTTAGAAAATACTACAGTTTTCAACAAAGAATTTTTATCAAGCTGAAATAGTCAGGTTAAATTGTCCCATATAGTGAGGTAATCTTAATTTTTTTTTTTTCTAAAAATAATAGGAACATTGTTATAAATCAACTGGATAATGTTTACATGTTGTAGACTATAGTAATTTATCTATTAACATTTTTCTCAATGTATAAACGCGAACCATGAACATAAAACATTCAGGGAAGAATATGGACAACATTTACAAAGACTATTATGGACCCCATTTCTGAATTTCTGTATATTTCTTTTGTAGATTTTGGAAATTTGTAATTGTTCAACTCAACTAAATTATTTTCAAAACTGTACTTCTATCTTTATTTCTATACAAGTTAGAGTAAAATTAGGTACAATGTATATTAAATATAATTTTTTATTACTTCAAATAATACTTTTTTTTATACAGTTATAATAAATTATGTTTCCTCACGCTATCTATTTAATTGACTATTGCCAAAGATTTGCAACGCGTATTGTAAAAAGTTTTCTTATAAAAAGCTAAGGTTATGTCACATCATAAACTGAGATAAACATGCTTAAAAAATTGTATTCGCTCATTTTCTTTTTTATGTCTTATTATACGACGTCAGGATAATAGATATTAGTAGTTCAACTCTTATACAACAAGACATTAAAGCTACATTATATTGCACTAAAATATAATAATGATTCGTCAATTCTACCATTGTACACAATTTGTCTACCAGTTATCGTAGAGATAATTAGAGTTTACTCTTAAATCACTTTTCCAGTGTTTTCTAAAATAAATATTAAAAACGTCAAATCATCGAACGTTTTTTTTTATGATTAAATTATTTTATTATTTTATATTATTGTTATCACAAAAAGAATGCCTCGTTTGTTCGCAAAACATCTCATTACTTAATAAAAAGTGACAAGCAATCGTTAAAAACATATCGGCATTAATGAATATTAAGTGACTGTAACAATAAATAAGTGCACTCGGCGTGCATAATAAAATAACACGAACGACTCTAATGTTTGACATAATGACACATAATTTGGACATTTTTTATTTACCAGCTGACAATTTAATAAAAATATTTCTAACGAAATCCCATCTAATATCGCTTACAACTGACGTCGAATAATAATTTTGTATTCATTTCACTTAACTGCGGTACAAATATAAATTCTGCCTTCTCTTAGATCTTGAAATTTGTGCGAGGCAAGTAATTGCGACGTAATATCAAATTGTGATTTCATGCCGCGATGAAAAACATGTCAAGCAGAAGAAAGAAGCTCATTCAGGGAGTAAAGAATATACCCAAACCAGATGTCGGATAAAAGCAATCTCAATGGAAGTGAACGCAAATGTGTAAACGAGTGGAACACTTACTTTGCCCGATAATCTCCAAGTTTATTGCAATCTTTTGTTCCAAATTGTCCGCTCAAATAAGTCCGCACTTGTTCATTTTATACAATCTAAAAATAATATTACACATTCGTTCAGTTTTGTGCGATTAAATTGAATTATGCTCGCGTAACAAGCGGCATAAATTAATCAATGTCGCAAATCAATTTTGAATCAATAAACCGATCTTTATATGTATTCAAGACAGGCCTTTCGTACGAGCAATGTAAATAAGTGTGACGCGCATGAGCGTGACGGGAGGACTTTGTATGATTGTTTTGTAATGAAATAGTATTTTACGTTCGGTTGATATTTGGTTCAGAATGCGCGATGAAGAATGGTAATTCAAGTGGAATTGTACCTTCATAGGTTGAGATTTTGACGTAAGAAAATAAGCGAATTTTGCGAATGATAACTCCTCGTATTATGCTCGACGTACCGAGACAGACTGATTTTGTCGAGCTCCACAATGCAATTAATCTCAACGTATGTCATCATGGTCAACGCAATTACACGATGTGTGTGTTGGTTTATGTATCCTGGTACCACAAGTCTCACGATGCAATTCCTAAAGTCTCGAAAGAAACCGTGTTATAAAAACAATACGCCGAGAATTGATATAGTGTAAATCGGTGTGCAAGAGCTTATCGTAAGATTTAACTTATTAATTGTTTAGATTATGATTTGAAATTATGATTATGATAATGTAAAGTTATTAACGCATCTTTATGACGCTAATTTATTGCGAAGGAAAAATATAACTAGCATGCGTGTAATGTGTATGCAGTTTTTTTATATTGTTTGTTTGTTTTTTTTTTATTAAATTTAAATATTTGTTAAATTTAATCCTTCCATTGATATACCTCTAAATGGTATTAATAGAATATATATAAAATTATTAAAACAGGTATTATATTACTCGTTATTTTTTTTATTAATAATCTTATATTTATTAATACTTTCTTTTATTAATAGTTTTATTTAATAGTATTAAATTACAAGACTAATGCGAAAAATAAATTATTTTTAGTAGCAATATTAAGAATAAAAATAATAATCTTAATGAAAACGTTTCCATTTGTAAAACTTATTAGTTGCTTGAACGATTATTAGTTTTTATTACCTAAGAGACGTAATAGAATTCATACTAAATAATAGTAGTAATTAAAAGATTTAGTTATCGTCCATATTTGTCACAATTAACAGACTGATGCTATATCAATCCGCCACGAATGAATAAACAATATAAATATGTTATATCAGTTGAAAAAAATAATTTGTCAACTCTAAACAAGTGCTAAATATCAAGAACATTTAGCAGAAAATATCCGTTATCTACTTTAGCGAACAAATAAGACCTTCATTTCTCTCTTACTTTAATAAATTTGATTTCCTTATTCGGCACAATTTATTTGATATAAATAAGTGAGAGAATTTGATACGAATAAATTTAAAATTAATGACTTGGCATTTATGAATTAATTAGTTGACTTTCATTTCTAGACTTTTGAAAACAATTAATTAAATTTTATTTGTTAAAATATTAAATGTCAATTTGGAATAGGTCAAAACCGATTTTTTTTCAAAATTAGATTTTTTTTGATATTGTTATTATGATATTTTAGATTTTTATAATTTTATATTTATTAAGTTATGTAGTACTTTTTCTTTATTAAAGATAACAAAACTACACCATTAATTTTCATTATTCGTGAGAGTATTTTTTTTGCAAATTTATGAGCATTTAAAATTCATGATCTACTGCCAAAATAGATTTAGTGAGCAATGGCAGTCTGCTTTTATGCGGGAATGAATCACCCAAACAAGTCATTTTCATAGAAAGTCAACTCGTTCTTTTGGTAGCTGTCGAGGAATCATTTTATTTAAATTGCTTAAAAGTGGAAAATTCTCACATTCATGATACATTACTTGTTTCTAGTCGCGTGATGCGATATTACATTGGAGAATTTTAACAAGCTTTTGTCTAATGAGCTTTTTTATTCGACGCGTTGTTTGATTTACAAACTCACGCAATGAGTTGTAACCGGGGCTTAAATTTGTGCGCTTTAATTCAACACATCAAAACGTAAGTCACGTGATCCTGCAATATAGAATAAGAATTTATATTTTCATTTCTGCACCGAGAAAAATATCTGTAAGAAAAATTATTACAATTTTCAATAAACAATCTTCATCGAGAGCTGATTTATTTGTATTTTCTCACAAGTGCAGGAATTAGTCAGCTTAATGAAATAATATTTACATTCCTTTTCCTAAAATAATAGGAAAACTCGTATAAATAAGCACGATAAGTTTTGTTTGTTGTAAACTATAGTAATTTTTCCAAAGAAAGTTTTCCTCAATATGTAATATACATCATATTATTATTCATCATTAATCTCTATAAGTTTATTATTTCAAAATAAATAAAACTTATTCTATAATAGAATATTATTTTATATTTTAAATAATGTATAGTTTTGTTGTTAAATACAAGTAAATTAAAATATCTTACAATGCTTTAATATAATTAATAAATTAATAATAGAAATATTTATAATGTTAATATTATTAAAATATTAATAATACTACTTTGATAACAAAAATAAACATATTATAATATGATAATAAAAATAAACATATTGCTTTTCCATTTTTTTTTTACTTCCGCGTACAATTTTTGCCAATAATCTTTCCTTCGAACTAACAATAAAAACATTGCAAATCCTTCTGGAACAATTTGAAAGCACGTTAAATTCCTGTTTACAAAGATCATTTTCTGTAATGCTTCAAAAGCTACCAATCAGTATTAAGTATCACGTCCGTCGATCACTCCAAATGACAACTATTTAATCAAAGTTCCAATTGAACAATACGCGTGCGTCAGACACATCCAATGTTATTTCCTGTGGATTCGCGTTACTCCTATAGAAGTTGCCAATCGGCTCTTATTTGAATCAAGACAGTGCCAGCGGTGTCACGAACATGTATCGGTTAAATATAAAGGTCATCGATGCTTGGCTACTAGGCGACAGTGTCCAACATTTGCTCCGATCGTACGCATGTATCCAACGCGCAAGACTTTGAATAACGGCGACGTGCGGATGGATTGTGCCAAAAAAGTTTCGTGACGAATACGTGTCCTCAGGGTTATTTACTTCTTTATTTATGTTATTTGTGTTATTTATTTCCATTTCGTGACGCTTATTTAACAACAATCATGTGTGTTATAGGTAAGGCATTTTTCGCATTTTGCAAAAAAAAAAAAAAAACCTTTCGTACGTTCTTGTCAAATTAATTCATTTGTTATAACAACTTATTACGATTACAATTATTATTATTATTACAGTTATTATTAAGCGAAGTAGTTTATTTTGACGCAGATAACTGATTATATAATGCGGTACGAAAGAGTACGCGAAAGTAATAGTATTTAGCAAAAGTCGGATTCTATTGGAAAGTAAACATGTTGTCGGGAGCTGATAAATAATCAAACACGTGCGGCATTTTAATTCCTTTTCCTATTGATAAGCATTGAAAAGGCGATAGATATATTTTTTTTATTCTTAAATTTAATTTTATTAATAGATAACGCTATGGCTCCGAACAACAATTTTGACCGGACGCCAGATGATACGATCTTATTCCCCGAATTGCGATTAAAGGATTAATGATTTTCGATTAATATTATAAACAATTTGTGGTAATTTTATTGTCAAAGCATTTTTCAAGTGTCGTATTTAAATCATTGTTCGCCACGATTAAACACGTTTCGTTGTAAAAAAAAGGGTATTTTTGTTTTAGCGTGCACAGCTTAAATCATGTCTAAATAAAAAAAACGCATTTGGCACAAACAAGAGTGATAGGGTAGAAAATCGTGTATTTCAAATTGAGATATCGGAAGTGATCCGAGAAAAGAAGCTAAATATTGCATGAACGTTTTTGACACTTCATTTTGCAGGGATTCAAATTTGCTAATTTAATTATTGTAATTACGTTACTTCATAGCACTGAGCATAATTTTGACACGTGGCCAAGAAATATATTGAATATTTTTAATACCTGATGATAACAATTTACACGATAATTATCTTAATTTGATTAAGCCTTAAGTCTAAATTGGTATTAAATGAGTGACTTTTTTATTTGTTATATTTAGTATGGATATATGAGATGCTAACATAATAATCATGTTCATTATTTTAAACACTTAATTATCCGAAATTTTAAACATTTATAGACATTCATCTTTGAACGTCAAAAAAAGTGTAATCAAAGTTTAATGTCTATAAATAATTCAGGTTCTGAAATTTCTTATACCATATTTAAAATTTAATTTGCATTGTCAATAGCATTTTAAGTTGCTGAAACTTAGTTCTTTGTACCGGGGTATTGTTTTACATTTTTGTCAGTTTCCAACAGAAGCGAATCAGTTTATTTTGGTCTGTGTTTAAAGTGAAATGTCATTGGATGGCAAACTCCGAATAAACACACGTCAAAAGTAAAACATATTTAGAATTTTTTAAATTAGTTTTTATGCATTGCAAATTTTCTCAGAAAGCTACCGTTTGGAAATCGTTTTCAAGCTAACATCCAAATAGTTGATGAAATAATTACAGTGCAGTTTTTTTCGCATACGATACTATTCGTCTGATTTTAATTTTAAACGTCTTCATTGACATTTACACTTCTATTGCATTGAGGAAAAGTTGAAGAAAAAATTACTTGATTTGATAGTTAAAAATAACAACTTTTTTTATTATTAACACAGTAAATAATAAAAACAACTAATAGATAAACTTTTTTTTAATTATATCTTAGAAAAGTGTCGATAAAACCATTTGTTGTTCGAAGCTTAGATTATATTCCAGTAAAAAAATTTGAAAAAGAAACATTCTTATCTCTTGTTTCGTTGTGAAATGCAATTTTTTACTCGACCTATTGTTTGCGAGTATAATTTGATTTTGTGTTTTGTTGCACGATTCTAATTAATATATTTTATGGTTGCAGAATCTAGTCAAGAAAAAAATGGACGCCCGGCAGGAGTGACAAAGTCACCACGGAAATTTGCTGGCGTCGTTGTAGCAACTTGTGGTTTGCCTGCCCGAGGGAAAACACTGGTTGCTTATGGCATCGCCAGACGCCTTAATTGGAATGGGGAATCTGCTAAAGGTACGCGAATTTATTAATATATTATTAAAAATCAAACACCATAAATTCGGTTTTAATAAACACTTTGAATTTTCAATTAAAAATCCATTTTTATCGTATATATACATTTGTATAAGGAATGCAGGATCTTCTTAAAGAAATGATTATATCATTGAAAATAATAAAATTAAAAACAAAGTACGTGACCCCGTGTTCATATCATATTTAATTACTTAAGTTGAATTGAGCTGGTTCATAATAAACAAATTGAAATTTTTTAATCTTCATGAAAATACAGAAAATATCAATGAAGTCACTTAGACGGATTCCTCGAAAAATAAATAGATTATTTAATTAAACTCAGTCGCGCTTGATGAACTCGAGCTGATGATTAAAACGTCCTTCGATTCGCGTTTGCCTACTTGGAAATAAAACGATACGTAAAGTTCAAAATACGTAATAGTTGTCAGGGTTTTACTTTTTACGTCAACGCGATGATGGATTATAAGAAGAAATTAGATAGTTCGTTATAAAAAGAGCTCCTTTTATCCTTTAAATAAACGATCGTATCGGTTAGAACTTTTAACAGTTAATAACAAAGGTCATAAATAACGAATCTTGAATATAAGAAAACATTAAAATGATACAATTAAATATGTTAATATATTATTGATTAACAAAATTGTTTAATTTGCAGTCATGAGAGTGAGTGATTATCGAAAGAAAAGACTTGAAAGATATGCTTCGCATGAATTTTTCCGGCCAGATCATGTGGCTAATGCTGCATTAAGAGCTTTGGCGCAACGAGATGCAATGCAAGATTGTTCCACATGGCTTGCATCTGGCAACACAGTTGCTGTAAGTATAAAAGTTTAATATTTTTAACTATTTAATACACCTTTGAGGATAATTCTTTTGTTAATTAATAATTATATTAAACATTTTCATCAAAATTTAAAATAATTAAAGAGTACACAGTTTGTGAATCATGTTTTACTTTTACTAAACTGTTACAATTACTATATTTTATTATTATCATTATAATTATTAGTAGCATTACAAGTGTCCTATCTTGCATACTGCAACAAAGGCTTCATCACTCACGATAATTGTAATGATAATAGCAAGTGTTCGCAGTTAGACATTTGTAATTAAAATGTCAGTGCAAAACAGCTGTAGGTGGCAAATTGTAACAGCAAGTAATTATTTTACCTAATTGTCTGAAAAATGTGACAAATTTAATAATATCTCCGTAGATATTTTAACTTTTTTTTTGCAAATGTCAGAGTTCTTTGAAATTAAGTACTTAATTGCAATGTTAAATTTTAGATTTTGGATGCTACTTTGGTGACCCGCGAACAACGCAATGAAGTTTGGGAGTATTTCTCTGCTCTTGGTTACCGCGTTCTCTTCATCGAATGCACGTGCAATGATCCTGTTATTGTCGAAGCAAATTGCCAAGAAATTATCAAGTTCAGTTCTGATTACGCCGGTATGGATCCGATCAAGGCCATGGAAGACCTGAAATGCAAAATCCTACATTACGAGAAAACCTACGAACCCATGGACGAAAAAGTTTATCCAAAAATTCGAATTAACACCGATTCTATGGAAATTCAAGGCTTCAAAATTACCGGTCACGTTGAGACCAACATTCTGAGCTTCGTTGGTAGCATTTCATTGAAACCAAATACGCTTTACTTTTCCAGGGTAAGTAATTGGTCCAGATATGTACCTACATTTTTTGCCTTCTGCTGTCGAAAATTTTCACCTTTTTTATTGTTAATAATATAACTTAGCTTCTTAGTTAAATAATACTAGTCCAGTTTTATCACTCCAGTACAGATTTGTATTAACTCCAAATTGGAACCCCAATTTGCCAGTACTTGTACCAGTAGCTTGCCTTTTCTGGACCTACAGAACATTTTCTACCGGGTCATTATAATGCACTTACTGTACATTTTTGAAATCTGATTATTTTCACTGATAATCTCAATTGCCTTCCTTATCGCAGAGACGAAAATTTAACGATGGCAGTATTCTTATTTACTGTTTCGTTGAACCTTGTTTAAAAACAGATTGTTAATTATAGCACGGGGAAAGCGAGTTCAACGTACTTGGAAAAATAGGCGGCGACGCCGCACTGAGTGCTCGCGGTGAGAGATACGCGCAAGCTTTGGCCGCTAGCATAAATTCCATGCACATACCGGACCTTCGTGTGTTTACGAGTCGCCTAAAGAGAACTATCTCAACGGCACGTGGCGTTGAAGCACCCCAAGAGCATGTTGCCGCATTAAACGAATTGCACGCCGGCATCTGCGAAGGACTTTCTTACGAAGAAATGCAGGAAATGTATCCACAAGTGAGTTTCAATTTAAGTCACGCTCCGGTCATTGTTTCCATAGTGCGCCACCTGAGGCGCTATCAAAGTCATAAACTTTAGTGTTTATATCAAACACCTTGTGACGTCAGTCGGAACTTGATACCTCGTATTATGAACTGTCAGTTAATTTGTTTTTAAAACAGTAATTATACTTATTGAGATATAACTTTTAGAGATTCTTATTATAATATGAATCATTGATAACATGGTAGACCTTGATAGGTGTACCAATCATTGATCAATTCTCTTAAATAAAATGCTTGGTCAATTTTAACTCTGTAAAATGTTTGACGTCAAGTAGTGTTTATATTAAAGATTGATAATAAACGTTAGCATTAATCTTGAAGTAGCTATTTTCAATTCCACCATTTTGAATGTTAAAATACCAGCATATAACCATCAAAGTAGATGGATGCAAAGTTTTTACTTCTTTTTAAACAAACAAATGTAACTTTTTCAAATATTTCTTTTTGATAGAATTTGAATATCAGATTCGAAAAGTACATTATATCTTCTCCAGATGTTTATAAATTGTAATACAATGTTTAAATTTTGCAGGAATTTGCTTGGCGTGATCAAGACAAATTGCGATATCGCTATCCGTGGGGTGAAAGTTACATCGACACCATGAGGAGAGTCGAGCCGGTAATTGTCGAGCTTCAGCAGTCCAACAACATGCTGGTTGTGTCGCATCAGGCTGTTCTTCGTTGCATTATCGGTTACTTCCTTGACAAAACACCAGAAGAGTTGCCCTACATGGAAGTACCATTGCACACAATTATACGGATGACCAGTCACGGTTTTACCTACAAACTGGAGTTCATAAAGCTGCCAATCGAGTGCGTGAATACCAATAGACTTAAACCCCAAAATTGCAGTCCAAATAGAACAACGGAAGACGCACTCATCACTGTTCCGATGCATTACGATATCCCCGATCCATGGAGGAACCCGGGTTCCACGCCGGCTCTCGTCGAGCAACACTAAATTACACGCAGTGTTTCAAGAAGAAGAAAAATTTTCAATGCTACAGTAAAAATTAAGTCTAGATTGATTACTGCAAGTTACGAAAAATGGTTGTGATCGATAATTAGCAGAGCTCTTGTGTTATCTTTAACAGCAGCTTTTACCTATGAGCTTAAAGATTTGATGATTTTTGAAAATATTGTCGAGTTGAGTAACCGATTAATTTTGAAGAATTATAGTGTTTAAAGCGGAGGGTAGACCTTGGTTATTCAACGGTTCTCAATAAATATGCAAAATTGATATTAATATTTTAAGGAACATCGAAACAATACTTGTCTTCAGTATTTTCATACTATCACGTTATTTCTGAATCTGCAGAATAATCGATACATTTGATATGAATAGATGGCGCATAGATGCTTAAACAAAATTTCAAACAGTCTTCAATATCTAACAGCAGCAGCTCGAGGTCCGTTACGCGAACCCTCTACAGATTTCAGTATATAGCCATAGTACTTAGCTTTAGTTATAGATCATCTAAATTAGCGTTGGTTATTGCTAATTATATCAGCCTTAATTAGAATGTCTAAATATTTGTAGTACTATTTTTATATAATCCGTATTCGTCCATAAGGAAATTATACTTTCATCCATATAGATTCGCGATGAGAGGAGGGGGTGAAGTATGACTTCTGGATACTGGAACAATTTGACTCTAATAACAAGCGCGGTGAAGGTATCCAGAATCTTATTTTTGCTTTTTCTTAATCCTTTCTATATTAATTATTGCAATATGATAATTTTAATGCTTTCTTTAGTTATTATATTGAATGTCATATGTAAGTCACGTAATTAATTAAATATTTTATTTTATTGAATATAATTTAAAGTCAACTTGTACTTGAATAAATATAACTATTTTTATATTATATTAGATTTTTTTATGAATTTTTATTAATATTTTGAAGGAACAATTTTGTTCAAGTTGATTTAGGACTTTTTTTTTCCCTCAACAATTTTGCCGAATAAAAATTAAATGATTATGATGTATTCAGGCCTCGACGTTAAATGTAAAGAGCCGAAAGGAAAACGATTCAACGAAAAAAATTTGCATTTTTTTATAGTAAAGGAAATTCATCAAAACGTGATTAATTTTTAGAATGTAATTGTATATATATTTCGTTTATTCTCTTTCCGAAGTCTACGAACAGTGGACTGCATAAACGCGCATAATATAAATTCGTAGTTGTGTAAACGTGCCTGCGAAGCGTATATCTTGCGTAAGCATGTATACAGAGATTAGCATTGTAATTAAATGAAGAGCGAATGTGTATACCTTGTAAACCAACAAACTAAAGTATTGTTAAAATACAATGTAAATTTCGACTTCATTTAAATTTATTGCAAAATGCTTCGTTATAGATCAAGCGTTCAACGTAACAATTTGAAACAAAAAATGTACTTGTAGTGTTCATTGATACTCAAGAAATATGATAACGTACATTTTGAAAAAAGCACTTATCTGATAGATATTAAAACAGATATTCGACAAAGTGATTTTATCGTTTGTACTTAAATCACTGAAAAATTGAGCAATAAATAATTCTCAAATTATTCTTTAAAAATTTAACGTACATTAAATTATACTTTTACATCCTTTTTATACAAGGTTTGAGTGACTGCGATTTTTAAGATTCAACATGTTATTTTTTTATTTTTGTTTCAATCAATTATTGACCGTGTATATGAGAGCGATAGAATTATGTTGATTATATTATGAAGTACGAGATGATATATAATTAAATTGAATATCTATATATTTAAGTTACATCTCGTATTTTGAATAAGTAAGTAAATAAATAGGATACTACAAATTTGATGGCAATTATTGTAAAATGCTTACCATTAATTTTGTAATTAATAGCAGAAATAAATCTTTTTTATAGAAATTACAATATTTTATTTTTGTTACAATAATCTGTCAAAAGGACCTTACTTTAATGGTAGAAATTATGCTTTAAAAAGTATCATCTATTTTATAATAGAATTTTCAAGGAAGGAAGAGAGTTCAAAAACCAAGTAGTAAATATTTATTTTTATTTTCTCGCATATTATCGTTAAAATATATTATAATCTTTCGTACATTATTATCTTGATTATAAACCAGAATTCTTGGTAGCAATACAGAGGCAATTCAATTAAATTAAAATGAACATTTTTTGAAAGTAATAATAGCAATATCATTACATTAAGACTGATAATGATAATTACTTTATTATATCAACGACTTGACATATAAAAATTGTCTCGTTTATTAGTATAATATAAATAAATAGTATTGTTCGCGTAAAAAATTGATTTCTTTTAATCTTTTAGAATTCCTTCTGTATGCTATGACTAGTATAAATAAATCGACTAGAAGATTTTCGTAATATAATAGTTGTTTACAATAAAAAAAAAAAAACTAAATATAATTAAAAAATTTATTAAGTACTAGAACAAACACTGGGCGAAATTGGAAAATTCATTACAAGGAACAAATGCTCGCATCAAAACAAGCTTATATAAAAGGAGAAATTAAAAGCAATTGAATTTAACTTTTAGCTCTCCCAAGAGAAAGAATTGAAAGCACAAAGGATCGGCTGTTGAATTAAAATACTTTCGAATGTTTCATACAATTTGGTAAGTTTCAATCGTAATAAGTTTCCTTTCGTTTAATACGAACTAGATTATTATTTTGTTATTAATTCAGTGTTAGCAAAATGACGCTAATTTGATTTTCTTTCAGAAAGTTGTCGATAATTCTTAATAACTCTTTTAATGACTTTTCGCGCCCGCTTTATAACGAACTTTAATTGATATCGAGTGATAAATAGGATTACAAATAAAAATTGAAATTACTATTAAAGTTTATGTTTATGAATAAGAGCTTTTGAAATGAATGCAATAAATATTCAAATCAGTTGTCAACGTTTTTGGAATCGGAGAGGCGACTTTTTTTCGTTACATTTTGGAGCACTTTTCAAACGTGGAAGCATTTTAATATCTTACTGTCTCATCAGAGTAGCAATGTAATCTCTTTGCTTTGCGGCTAAGTGCAAATCCAAACTCTTTAACATTCTCAATCTAATTTCGTAATCAGATGCTGCCTCGGTGGAATGTATCGGTTTGGGTTGCACTTGGGAATTTAGTTCGCAAGACGTACCCACCCGAGGATGTTTCATTAGACGTGGCTCATTGCGATTGTTCTGCATAGCTGGAGTGAATTTCACGACGTTCTTCATGAAGTCCATAGCGACTCGGCGACAAGTGTCATAACCAACGAGCTGAATGCTTTTAGTGCGAATTGCATTCAGTCGAGGGTCACTGGGTTTCATTGCTTTTTCGATTATGGAGGCGGTGGATGGCGATGACCCTGGGAGGTCTTTAAAAACTTGTATAAGGACATCTTTCATTGTGTCCTCCTCATTTTCAGAATCACCTATAGAGTTATAATTGAGGCTTCAGAACTTTTGCTATTATTATAATATTCTAATAATTTAAGAAATTATAATTAATATCATTTTATAATGCATAGGGTGATTCTTTAAAAATTTGTGAGATTAAAAATTTAATATCTCCAAGAGGATTAATATCTCCAAGACATATGTTAATTTTTCAAGATAGTCTTTGAAAACTGTAGTATTGTTCAACAGGTGTGATGATTGGTCGAAATTTTTACTCTTTATATATAAAAGATGATTGTGTTACAGACTCATTGACCATCATCTGTTACTTTAGCCCAAGTGTGGCTTTTGTTCAAATCCCAAAGATCGACCGAATAAGTGGCTTTGCATTTTTGACTTTTAGTGTGGTAGAATCTGCAGTAACCGGGGCAAAATCTGTGGTTATCTGTGGTAAACTCTGCGGTAATTAATATCTATAGTTTAAACCACAGTAATTTTTTCCGCGCGAAAAGGGCAATTAAATTCGTCTTGTCAACATTAGACCAACGACAATTTTAAATGGAATATATAGTACTTTTACAGATAATTAATGCTTTTTATACGGTTACTTTATCGATAAAATAACGAATGCTCAAGTATTTGCAGTATTTTATGTAATGCTCTTATAAATATTATAGCATTATCTTAACAATATATTCAATGTTCAATTTTCAACTCCAAATGAATTGCATACACGAATTCTAAAACAAAATTAATCTCTCTTAAAATTAATGGTTCTCAGCAGTACGATTGCACTTTACGGTATACTGAAATTCTATTAGGATTTTGAGTAATCCGATCGTTATATAGCAAGGTCTGATTCTGTCAGTGAGAAACGACAGTAGGTTTATGATTAACCTAATTTTATTAAATTTTCTAGAAATTCACAACGTATAAATAAAATCATTAAATAAAATGTATGAAAGTTTTAAGCATGTAGATCATTTAAAAAAGGTTTTAAACCAGTCAAACAACGTTCGTGTAGTAATTTAAGACTAATTTAAGAGGAAAAACCTTGAAGAAAATACAAATGATTATAACAAACTTTTAGATTATTATCAGTGGCTCTATCATACTTCACATAAACATTTCACTCAAATGTGATTATTTGATTATTTAGAAAGATTTGTTGTAAAATAATGCAAATTTAATTTCATAAAATATAATTGGATTAATATTTCTTGTATCATTTATATTTTTCAAATTCAAGGGCATTTCAGTGTATGCTGTAGTTTTCCAAACTTTCTAACAGTGTTCAATAATTTCAATAGTCAAAATGCTGACTATTGAGAAATGTTGCTGAATGAGTCAAACGATATGTGTGTATAGTGTGGAGCATGATCAATTTATGAGATCACTTGGGGGGTTTCTATATATACACCAAATGTATTTTTTGAACTTTGGAGTCAAATTCTAATTGTTCCACGAATGTTTACTCACAAAGGCCTTGTTTCTTGAAAAATGAAGTTAAATTTATGACTATTATATGATATTTATTTGTTACAGACAAATTGTAATATCTTAGTCAATAATTTTTTAAATTGATTATTCATATACGTTATTTTAATATGATTTAAAGCAGTATAAAATGTATTACCAAGATCACTTGTACTGTCAAGAGTTGAATCTTCTTTCATTTGTTGTTGCAACTCAATAATTTTTGTCAATGCCAATTGTAAATATTCTTTTGTACTAGGAACCTGAAATATCAGATAAAATAAACATATTAAAAATTAATGGCGTATAAAGTAAAATGATAAAATAAAATATATGTTTGTATTTATAATTTATTTAAAAGTAATCATAAATGTTAAATATAAAAATAAAAATTGTTAATGTAATAAATTCAATGTAGTAGTATTTTAAATTAGAATTCCTCAAACAATGAGCTTAAGAAATATATTTTAATGTCAGAGGAAGTGTTCTTTATATTTAAAATGTTATATGCGAATTTCTTATTTACTTTCTGCCTTTATGTCGGGTAATAATTTCGATGAAATGAATTGTGGTATTAATTCTCATAAGACTTTATCGTTAAATATTACCTTATTATTAAAGTTCATTTATTTTAGATCGACTACATATATGTTTACTATAAATGAAAAATAAACATTTGAAATTAAGTTAAATTAAGTTAAAGAGATTTATGTGAAATGAAATACAAACTTATTTAAAGAAAAAACGTTGCGTGAAAATTTAGTACTTCAGTAACTGAAATGTTGAATAATAATACTCTTTATAACTATTTTAATCTGATTATATTAAGCTGATTATATCAATAAATGAAAAATTGAAATTAAAGTTGAAAATCCGACAAAATATTATTTAAAACAAAACTTTTTCTTGAAATTATAACTCAAATTAAATTTATAATAACATGACAAATAACATGAAAGTAAATTCTATATAATTTAAATTGGAAAATAATGTTTTTATTTTTATGAATAAACATTATAACATATTTCAAGTTTCAAATAAATTTTTAAAACGCAATGCCAAACATAATCAAACTTTTCATAAATAAAACTTTGCTTCTGAATGTTCGACATATTTCCATGCAAATTTATTACATAGTGTTCGTTTTACGTTTTAAATAAATTAAAAAATGTATGTCCTTTCATGGCAATATTTTTTATTGCAATTTTAATTCGGAAATATTATTTACTTATAGAGTAATATATTTACTTTTGATAAAACTTACCTCCAGTAGTTTCGACTTCTTTGTACCGAGGTTTAAAACTGATAAATTGGGTTCCTAAATTTAAAAATAATACAAATAAAACTTTATACAACGAAACATTATTATCGCAGGAGAAAAGAAGAGAAAAGGAAGAATTCTTAACTGAATAAAGTAATTTTTAATTATTAAAAATCCCCTTCTTAACATCACACATAATTTTTCTTTATGACTGAGATAATTAAAAAAATTTTACAATCAAAAAACTATTTAAGAAGCGCTACCTGAGAACAATTATATATTTTGAGCATTAAAGCATAATGTTAAACAAGGGAAATTCCGCGAAATAGGTTTTTTCATAAACTTTGAAATTGACTATAAATCATGACTTGGGCGATACTTTATGCTAAGAACTTTGATCCACCATAAAGTTAGATTAATACTTGATTGATTATACGCGTAACATTTCGTACTCGGTAATTCTTCCATTACGACCGAACTTCTCTGTACTTAATATTTTTATATCGCAGAAATAAGTTTTCGCGTGCGAACGTTTTAAGCGAAAGATTTCAATTGTTACAGAGGAAGTTGAGCTAATTCTTACCGACGACGACCTTTTCATCCTTCCTGATTAGAAACCAAATCACAGACCGACTAATACGATTAATTCGAATGAAAACTGAAGGGCGCTTACATAAAAAATTGCATTGCAACGTCCATCAAAATCTGTCTCGTACAACAAATTATTGCACTTTTAATGGATGGTACGCTTCCCAATCATTTTCAATCAAAAAAAAAAAAAAAATCTGCACGATTTAGAGGAGCAGGAGTGCCGCGTTCCACACGAACCGTTAACAACGATTGACAACATTCAATAGGGGTTCTCGCAAAGTCGCGTGCCCTGTATCCCCACTAAAGTCTCTTTGGACAGCTGCAGATTGTCCCCCTTTCGAAACACGTATCTGCACAACGACTGCTTTATATCGTGAAATTACTCAAACTTAGCCCATTTCTATTATTGCCATTTAAAATTATTAAGAGAATATAAAATATTGTTTTTCTCGTCGGCACAAAGGCTGCTTTTGTATTTCACATTTGGAGTGATAATAATTATCGCCACTTAATTATAAATGGATAAAAGGGAATTTTTCTCAGTGTGCATTAACAAACGCTGGTTCATCACTTTTATTTGCATAAAATAATTAATAATAACTATTTTACAATTTCACATTTTAATACGTTCTAAGAATGACTCTTGTTTTCTCTTTTAAAATATAAAATTTGCGATTGAAAGTGGCTAGCATTAAAGTATCCCACGATATAAAAGAAATCCAGGGAACAAATCAATAATATTGTAATTTTAATAATAAAATAAAAGATTTTTGTAAAGAACAAACGATAGCCAATTGAGGATCAATAATTAATGCAAATTTATGAAATCGTTCGCGTTGATTTAAGTTGTAGTTTAATTGTAATTAGTTTCTGGGGTGCAGCTGTCACATATTTGCACTTGTAAAAGCGTGGGTTAGTACGTAGGTACAAAGCCGGAACATCTGCTGACGTGTGTTTGACGTTTGCTACTAAAATCCGTGCATTCGGGATTTAATAATATTTTGTCCGTTTAAAAGAATTGTTAACGGTTTGAAAAACCGACACCCGCCATGCCTGCGTCGATTTGAATGACGTTTCCACGTTAAGCGGCAATTGGAGGGCCATATTTTAATTAGGCCAGTTTAATGTATTGTGCGCGTTTATTCGCTAATCCGAAATTAACGCACGTTAACGGCGCTTGTTGCGTCCATTTATTAGGTGCGCCGAGAGAAATTTTAATAGTAGTTGCGGTAATTATTCGGAAGACAACAAACCCTCTGGAAATAGTATAAAAGAACATGTTATTCTACGTACTTTTTTATCCACTTCTAGATGATGCCAGTATTTATCACAGTTACTACTATATTTTATAATATATATAATAATATAATATAATAACTTGGGGATATGTATGCATTTTTAATATTTTTTTATAATATAATATTTTAACCAAATTAATAAATGTAGAGTTTCATAAAGAACAATATACTCCCAAAAAGTGACATAGAGTGGTGGTAAAGTGCGTATCCAATGACTAAGCTCTATTCCTTAATCATGACATTTTTTAAAATACTTTTTAAAACGCATTTCATAAATTTTACTATATGACATCATAAAGAATACAGTATAAATGCACGCGTATCCTCGAGTTATAATAAAGCATAGTATAAACTACTAATAAATGTCTTTCACTGTATTTTTATAGAGTTGACCAGGAAGTTTATCTTCTTCCCGTCATCAATACTACAAGATTAATCGGCAAATAATTTATCCCGTAGCGAAGATCTTAAACCCGATTGTCCCTTTATTAAGAAGACAATAGACTTGGCTGATGAAATATTTTCCAAAAACCATGTCCGTTCATTTATTTAATCCTGGAATTTAGATACAGCTTTATTCGACAATGAGGAACAGTGTCAAGGTTTGCTCGCAACCCTCCCCGAAATACGAGATAAGATTATAAAATGGAAAAAGCGTCGTTTTCTGGGGTTCATCGTCATTCTTTGTTTTTGGTCTCACGTGACGTCGATGACTTTTTGGATGCCACTTTTAATTCCACCATTACAAATCATCCATTATTTGACCCTGCGTGGGAAATCCATTTCCTATTTCAAAAGAAATATTATTGCATATAATTTGCATAAGTGACGAATATTATATGTTGCAAGCATTATTGTTTAGATATATCGAGCATACAAATTGAGTAAATTATGTACATAGTAAATTCAGCCATGTTTGTAATAATAATAATTGCAATTAACATAGCGGAAAAAAAAAGTTGTCATTACTGTACGTTACAAATGGTATTACATTAATACCACTTTAGTTAAGTTAGAATAACAATTAGTTTGAGAATATTTTACAATAGTGCAAAATATAATTGCTACGATAATTGTATTTTTATCTTTTTATCGCATTAGTTATAATAACCACAAAACGTCGGATTCGTTCAACATCAAATGAACTTTCTTATTAAACCAATTGGAATTTCAAATATGCTTCTAATAGATTTTTCCGCACGCTGACACATATAAAACGTGTTATTGGACTATTTGAGCAGCTTGGACCGACGTTAATTGCTTAAAGCGATATTTATTAAGTTAAATAATAGTGAAGATTCATGCGAGAAACAAGGAATTCATAAAATTGTATTTGTGCACGATACGTTACGTTAATTCAGCGGCTGCTATGGTTTAAATGGCTTTGTCGTTAATCTACATTTCGTCTGTTTATATCCAAATGTGTTAGCTTTTGACGTTTAATGCATTAAGTTGAGCTGCTTTGTAATTGTAAATACCGCAAGCTTTGCCCAGAGAAAATCTGTTTTTTAATGCAAAAAATCCCGCTAAATAAAATCAGTTATTCTGAAATACAAAAAGAGACATAAATACGGGGATTGGAAATTAAAATAGCATAAAAAATAATAATAATAACGAGATAATATAATAATAATAATAATAATGAGATAATTTCTAATAGATTTTTCATTGTATTGCACATAGTACTTGTACTTAAATTTAATTGTATATATTATTTATACACATATCTTTATGCTATTTACACAAAATTGTAAAATTTACATATAAAAATTTAGCTACTTTGATTGAATACGTACTTTAATTTATACAATTCAAACGAAAAGTTCGGTGTTACATTCGATGAGAAGTTTTATTTTTATTTATTTATTTCATTTCTCGCTACCTCCAACATATGCTCATGCACGATATTTACGTTGAAGTTTTCAAAATAATTGCACGTTTTCATTTCGCTATAAAAAATTGTTCGGTAATTGAACTACTCCATCTGTTTGATAGACAGATTATTTGATGTCCGGTAGTAGTTTACACTAGTTTTGAAAACAATTCCCAAAGAATATCAAAATTCACGGGGGAAAAAATTCGGTAACCCGGGAACGGTATTTTAAACGTTGCAAATTGAATGACTGTTTTAGAAAGTTCAATTAATTTAAATAGCATACAAATTGGGAAAAGAAAACTGTGGTTTTGTCAATTTTAATAACCGTTCCCGGATTATTTCACATATTTCATAGTGCGGTAACAACGAGCGTACAATTTTGCCTATTAGTATTATAAATATACAACTTTAATTTACGCATGGCACACTCAATCACGTTGGGAAATGCTGATCACATTATGTGATATTATATGTCAATGAAATTTCATTTAATGATTTCATACGACACAAACAATGCAATTACAAAAAGCTTATCGTTTCATTTTCACTTTGGTTCAAAACGATTATTGTTTCGCAGTCTTTTGCGGAAATCATTAAGACGAATCTATAATTACGAAGCAAAGAGATGTGTATACTTAATTATTTAATATATTTGCAATCCTTTCAATTAAAAGTGCACGATCATTTGTATTCCATATAATAACGTTGTAATAATAATAACTCAGGGATACCTGTGCATTTATAATATACACATTCATAATATAATATGGTAATAAAAAATAAAATAATAGAAAAAATGTGACCAAATACTGGACAAATTTGAGTTACGCTCCTTGCACATTCAAATTAAAGTTTAACAAAAACCAATTTTTTCCAGACTGCAGATAGTGGTGATAAAGCACCTGACTAGTAATTAACGTAACTGATTCTATTTCTTGGGACGAAATTTTTTTTAAATATTTTTTTAAATTTCTCTACATCGTATCATAAGAAACACTATTAATGCACAGATATCCTTGAGTTATTATATAATATGGTAGCAACTATTAATAAATTTTCTCAATATAAGTTCACCAATATTATATAAAGTATGCTGTATAAAAATTCAAAATTGTCTCGCTTATCAATATTCTAAATTAGATAAGAAAATAATAATCGGAAATGACGAGTAATCTCGGTTTTATCGAGATCCGAAATTCCGTCAAAACAAAAACCTAAATAAAAGTGACATTTTCTCCGATAGCGAAATGTTCTCATGATTCTTATCCCTTCGCTTTGAATCCATATTTCATACATAACAATACGAATTATGCTAAGGTCTTATCGATTTGCTAAATTACATTTTGCCTCGTACGGAGGTATGCATTACATTAGTATTTCTTCTTTTTTTTTTTTTTTTTTTTTTTTTTTTTTTC